>CAUYQV010093499.1:0-22368 GCA_963574575.1 Galagoides demidoff | reverse complement strand
TGGGAAGTATAGACATTTTAACAATGTTGATTCTTTCCAGCAATGAGCATGGTATGTTCTTCCATTTTGTTAATATCTTCTGCTATTTTCTTTCTTAGGGTTTCATAATTTTCTTTATAGAGGTCCTTCACCTCTTTCGTTAGATACATTCCTAGGTATTTCATTTTCTTTGAAGCTATGGTGAAGGGAGTTGTGTCCTTTATTAGCCTCTCATCTTGGCTGTTATTGGCATATACAAAGGCTACTGACTTGTGGAAATTGATTTTATATCCTGAAACATTATTGTATTTTTTGATGACTTCCAGGAGTTTCGTGGTTGAATCTTTGGGGTTCTCTAAGTATAAGATCTTATTGGCAAAGAGGGAGAGTTTAACCTCCTCTGCTCCCGTTTGGATGCCCTTTATTTCCTTGTCTTGCCTAATTGCTAGAAATTCCAGCACTATGTTGAATAGTAATGGTGATGGCGGACAACCTTGTCTGGTTCCAGTTCTAAGAGGAAAAACTTTCAGTAAAATATTAGCTATGAGTTTACTACAGATAGCTTCAATAAGTTTAAGAAATGTGCCACATATGCGTATACTCTTCAGTGTTCTAATTAGAAAAGGATGCTGGATTTTATCAAATGTTTTTTCTTGTGTTTTTTACATGTGGATCATATGGTCCTTGTTTTTGCTTCCATTAATACGGTGGATAACGTTTATGGACTTGCACTGTATGTTGAACCAACCTTGCATCCCTGGGATGAAACCTACTTAATCATGATGTATGACTTTTTTGATGATAAGCTGTAATCTATTGGCTAGGATTTTGTTGAGAATTTTTGCATCTATATTCATTAGTGAAATTGGTCTGAAATTCTCCTTTTTAGTTGGGTCTTTTCCTGGTTTTGGTATCAGGGTGATGTTTGCTTTGTAGAACATGTTGGGGAAGATTTCTTCCTCTTTAAATTTTGGAATAATTTCTGCAGTATGGGAATAAGCTCTTCCTTGAAGGACCAGGGCATTTTTTTGTTGGAAGATTTTTTATTGTTTCTTTAATCTCAGTGCTTGAAATTGGTCTGTTCAGAAGCTATATTTCTTCCTAAGTCTGGGGAGAGGGTGTGATTCCAAACATTGATCCATTACCTTCACATTGTCAAATTTCTGGGCATAGAGTTTCTGGTAGTATTCAGAGATGATCTCTTGTATCTCTGTGGCAGTTGTTATTTCCCCTTTATCATTTGAGATTGAGGTTACTAGAGAGTTTACTTTTCTGTTTCTGGTTAGTTTGGCCAACGAGTTATCTATTTATTTTTTTCAAAAAACCAACTCCTTTTTTTTTTTTATTAGTTTTCTGAATGATTCCTTTATTTTCAGTTTCACTGATCTCTGATTTAATTTTGGATATTTCTTTTCTTCTGCTGGGTTTAGGTTAGATTGTTCTTCTTTTTCCAATTCCATAAGATGACTTGTGAGTTTGTTGATGCGCTCTCTTTCTGTTTTTCAAATGTAGGCATCTAAAGCGATTAATTTTCCATTCAAAACTGCTTTTTTAGTATCCCACAGGTTTTGGTAGCTTGTATCTTTATTGTTATGCTTAAGGAAGGTAATGATTTCCTCTTTTATTTCTTCCTGCATCCAACTGTCATTCAACAGAAGGTTGTTTAATTTCCATGCCTTTGTGTGGGGTTGAACATTTTTGTTTGAGTTGAGTTCCACCTTTAGTGCCTTGTTGTCTGAGAAGATACAAGGTAAAATTTCAATTCTTTTGATTCTGTTGAGGTTTGTTTTGTATCTTAGGATATGATCAGTTTTGGAGAATGTTCCATGGGTGATGAGAAGAATGTATATTCTTTATCTTTGGGATGGAGTGCTCTATATGTGTACATCAAGTCCTTTATATCTTTGTTTAATTTCTGTTTAGAGGATATGTCCAGCTCTGTAAGAGGAGTATTAAAGTCACCTGTTATTATGGTATTATAGGATATCATATTGCTCAGACTGAGTAATGTCTGTTTCAAGAATCTGGGAGCAATTAAATTGGGTGCATACATATTTAGAATTGAAATGTCTTCTTGTTGTATTTTTCCCTTGACCAATATAGAAGTGACCATCTTTGTCTTTTTTGACTTTAGTTGCTTTAAATCCACATGTATCTGAAAATAAGATTGCAACTCCTCTTTTCTTTTTTTTTAAATTAAATCACAGCTGTGTACATTAATGAAGTTATGGGGTACAGTGTACTGGTTCTATATATAATCTGAAATATTTTCATCAAACTGGTTAACATAGCCTTCATGTCATTTTCTTAGTTATTGTGTTAAGACATTTATATTCTACATTTAGAAAGATTCACATGTACCGTTGTAAGATGAACCATAGGTGTGGTCCCACCAATCACCCTCCCTCCACCTATCCTCCCCCTGCAACTCCTCTTTTCTTCTGAATTCCATTTGCCTGAAAAACTGTCTTCCGACCCTTAACTCAGAGTTTTAATTTGTCTTTTGAAGGCAGGTGTGTTTCCTGCGGACAGTAAATGGATGGCTTGAGTTTTTTAATCCAGTCAGCCAATCTATGCCTCTTCAGTGGGGAATTCAAGCCATTAACATTTATTGAGATAAGTGATAAGTGTGGTAGTGTTCTATTCATTTTATTTTGTGAGAATCCATTGCTTAGTTTTATCTTTTGCAACATTGTGGAAGTTATGTTCTGTCCTTTAATTTCTGAGTTCTTTGCTGTTGATTCATTGTGATGGTCAGTGTGTAGAACAGGTTGAAGTATTTCCTGTAGAGCTGGTCTTGTTGTGGCAAATTTCCTAAATGTTTGTATATCAGTAAATGATTTGATTTCTCTGTCAATTTTAAAGCTTAGCTTAGCAGGATATAGAATTCTGGGATCGGAATTGTTCTAAGTAGATTAAAGTTAGATGACAATTGTCTTCTGGTTTGGAAAGTTTCATTAGGAAGTTTGCAGTCACCCTGATGCATTTCCCCCTGTAGGTCAACTGCCACTTACTCCTGGAAGTTTGAAGAATCTTTTCTTTTGTCTTGACTTTGGACAGGTTCATAACAATGTGTCTTGGAGAAGCTCATTTAGAGATGAGGCAACCTGGAGTCCAATATCCCTCTGAATGATTCTGAATGTCAGAATCTTTGGTGATATTTGGGAAATTTTCATTTATAATATTCTCAAGTATGGCTTCCATTCCCATGGGGCATTCTTCTTTCCCCTTCCGGGATACCTATAACTCATATGTTTGAATGCTTCATAAAGTCCCATAATTCTGTCATTAAATGTTTTACTTTCACTCACTTCTTTTCTGCCTCTTTAACTATCTGAGAGATCTCAAGAGCTTTGAGATTCTGAGATTCTTTCTTCTGCATGGTCTAACCTGTTGTTGATACTTTCTATTGCATCTTTAAGTTCATTAATTGATTGCTTCAGTTCCTTCAGCTCTGCTGTATCATTTCTATATTCTTCATATCGTTCATCTCTTATTTGATTCTGTTTTTGGATTTTGTTTTGGTTATTTTCCACTTTATCAGTATTTTCTGTCATTGTTTCCATCATTTCCTTCATTGTTTTCATCATCTATATTCTAAATTCCCTTTCTGTAATTTATAACATTTCTTTATAGGTGGAATCCTCTATGGAAGCTACCTCACGGTTGCTTGGGGTGGGGGGTGTTGCTCTGGACTGTTTTTTCATGTTGCCAGGATTTTTCTTCTGGTGAAATAACTTTGGGGTTATGAAAAAATAAACTCGGACCCTCTCAGATGCTATTAATTGGTGATTTATTCACACCTGTGCAGGGGGCCATTGTTCTGAGACCAGTGGCCATGAAGTGCAGGTCTTTTATACCTTTTTTTCTCTGTGTGGCTTAAGTGAGCAGGGGGGATGAGGAACGTTGCCATTGGCAGGGTTACAGCTTGGTTGCCAATGGATACGTCTCATATCACAATGGTTATGATTATATAATAATAATTGATCAATGGATACATCTTAAATCACAATGGTTATGGTTATACAACAGTAATTAATCAAGCCTCGGTGAGTTTTCCACCATTGTTCCCCTATTGAGAACTTGGGGGTTTTGTGAAACTTGGGACTTTCTGTGCCTCTTTGAATTCTGGAGAGCATGGGAGCAGGCTGGGAAGGTCCATAGGGTGGAAGAGCTAGGGAATGGGAGAGGGTGATGGGGAATGGGAGAAGTCAGAGGGAACTGGGGGGAACCAGAGCTCACAACACTGGTTCTTCCTCATGAGTGATTTATCTGCTTCCTTGCCCTAATTTTCCTTTCACTTCCTCTTGCTCTTTAAGTTACCATGCCTCTGGGCTAGGGTTTTGAGCAGTCCTTTTGGTATAGGATCAGAAGGATAAGAAGATTGAAGAGCAGGAAGAGAAAAATTTTTTAAAAAGAGAGAAAGGTGAGTGGGTGGGTAAAAGGGAATATTAACAAAAAGAAGAGAGGCACAGAAAGTGGGAGACAGGAACAATATAGGTGTACAGAAGGGTACTTAGATCCAACTTTAAAAACCCCCAACCTCTGGGGGTGCCAGATTGGGTGGTTCTCTTGAGTTCAGCAGCTCTTTGCTAGCCTGTTCAGACACAGTACCCCATCTCCACCAAGTAGAGAGGAAAGACTAAAATGCTATAAGTCAAACCAAAACAAGCAAACAGAAAACTTTACGGGATAAAATTAGGCAAAAAAACAAATAATAGGGGTAGATACACTAGCAGAAATGAAGTTCTTATTGTTAAAAAAGGCAACAATGGAAAATTATATTTCAACTAGAAAAATGAAGAAAGAAAATAAAAATCTATAGGGGAAAATGTTGTAATTAAAAAACAAACAAAAATGGCTCAGTTCCTGTGGCTCAAGTGGCTAAGGCACCAGCCACATACACCTAAGGTGGTGGGTTCGAATCCAGCCCGGGCCTGCCAAACAACAATGATGGCTGCAACCAAAAAAATAGCTGGGCATTGTGGTGGGTGCCTGTGATCCCAGCTACTTGGGAGGCTGAGGCAGGAGACTCACTTGAGCCCAGGAGTTGGAGATTGCTGTGAGCTGTGATGCCTGGGCATTCTACCCAGGGGGAAAGCTTGAGGCTCTGTCTCAAAAAAACAAATAAACAAACAAGAAAACCCCAACCAAACAAATAAAAACCAAAACAATAATAACAACCCCCTCCACCAACCAAACCCAAACAAACAAAAAAACCCCAAAGCAGTATATATATCTTGCTGAATATTGTCTGGGCAATAGGTGATCTTCTGGGGTATGAATTGATAATCACAATGCTGATATGGCTGTACGAGATGGAGACTGGAGGCCTCTGCTAAGTTCTCTAACCACGCAGGGTAGAGAGCCTAAATCTTACCTCAGCCCACTTAAAAGGTACTTTAAACTGCCAACCTGGGCTAAGCCGAAGCTTTCCCAGGAAAGCACTTGTTGCTGGGATCACTCCTGAAGTGCCTAACCACTTACCCAGTTTGCTAAAACTGATCTCACACTATGTTCCTTAGGGGCAAGGCTATAAGGTATCTCCATTCCCACCTTTAGTCTGCTCAGTCACTAGATTAGTCCCTCCCACCTGATCCTTGCTCTGCAACCCTGAGGGAAGACTTGGCTGGGCAGTTCTCCCACTATGGCTCCATGAGGCCCACAGCTGAACACTATTAGCCCCATCTGTCTTAGTGGGTCAGTCTGGGGCCCTAGACAATGCTTAAAGTCTTCCACTCTCTTGCCCAAGTTCTCCCAAAGTAGTTAAACTGAGTGCCAAGTCCAAAAATACCCCCAAACAGCTCCCAGGTAAGGCCTTTTCAGTTTGCAATCTCACTGCTCTTGAATTTACAGCTGCCGGTGGGATTAGACCCAACGAACACACGCAATCACTTGCCAGTTCTCCACTGCTTTTGTCTTCCTGAAGGGGTCCAGAAGTGTCTCTCTGACTCCCTGTGTCCCCAAAGGGATGTTTCTGGGTAGATCCCACCAGCCAGAGATGCCCTGAAGTCTTCTCTCCCCAGTCTCACTATGACCAGTTACAAGAAAGCTGTTATTCGGCTGCCATCTTGTTCCTCCCCCTCCAAATGTACTTTTTCATTTAAAGAAATTATTAAATTTACTTCATCACTTAATATAAATGTTCATTTAATATTTAATATTTCTTTGCAAGGAAAAACCATTTACTCATTCATCAGGCAAGGTTTTGTCATAAAAGTGCATATTTTTAGTATTTTTTAAATGACTGTTGTATTCAGAAAGGCACTATATCATTTCTGCTGGAAAACTATTTGTATTTATTTTTACAATAAAAACAAAGAAACAAGCTCTGGGCCTGTGGCTCAGGCGGCTAAGGCGCCAGCTATATACACCTAAGGTGTTTGGGTTCGAATCCAGCCTCAGCCACCAAACAACAATGATGGCTGCAACCAAAAAATAGCCGGGTGTTGTGGCGGGTGCCTGTGGTCCCAGCTACTTGGGAGGCTAAGACAGTAGACTCGCTTGAGCCCAGGAGTTGGAGGTTGCTGTGAGCTGTGATGCCACAGCACTCTACCCAGGGGGACAGCTTGAGGCTCTGTCTCAAAAAAACAAAAACAAAAACAAAGAAACAGAATTCAATACATAGTACAGTACAGGCAGTGTATTCAAAATTTTGACACATGCTCTTATTTAATTCCTTGCAAGAACAGCATCATTATCTCTATTTCATAAATAGGAGGACTGAAATATTTTATGTCTTGAATTAGAGATATTAGACTCTTATCCCAAGCCACAGATATGGTATTGATGAGCCAGACTTTGAACCCAATTAGTCTGAATCCAGAACCTAAGAATAACAGCTATGCTATATTGCCACCCTCCTGACCTTGCTGGAGTTCATTATTCTAAGATAAAGTTACTTACCACAAAACAGTAGAACTCAAGAGGAAAGAAAGGAAGAGTCTGTTAGCACTGCTTGAATCCCTAAGCACTGGTCTATAAAGGAGTTTCTAGTTTCATGACTTCCCTGCTAAAATCTCTCTGAAGACAGTGGATCTCTGAATATCTATCTTTACATAGAAACCACTGAGGAATTACCTGGTGACATTATGATTGCCAGTGCTCAATACCCAAGAAAACACATTTATAGATTTTAAGCCTCTCTGTAGAGGTCAGGTGTACATTATGTTTCCTTTGTTAAAGAGCTACAGGGATCTGGTACATACTTTTATCTTACTAAGACTGTCTGTGAGGGATAAAGATTTTGATTACTCTCTCCAACTACCAAAGTTAGATTTTCCACTGTCATTGTGCCTGTTTCACAATTTAAATATCCTGCTCCCTGAGCCAACAGATGATAGTGCGTGTGTGGGTTTGTGTGTATGTTTGTGTGTGTGCATGTATAATCTGGTTGACGTTCCTCCAGTAATTGTAAAAAAAACATTTTTAAGTGTTTATATCCCTCGATACCCTTAAAAATTTGTTTGTGGACATAATATTATAAACTGCATAATGAATAAACATTGCAATGAAATATTTCAGTATTTCGGACTTTCCAATGAGCTGATAGTCATTATTCTCACTTATAAAAATGAATGCTACAAATGAGAAAAGCCTCCAAATCTGTCATATTGATCAGTGATACATGACATGCAGTATAAGAAGAAGAAAGACCAAAAGCATAAGATTTTCAGGTGTGGGTTAAGTTAACTAAAATTTTGTGAAATAAGTAAGCACTTTTATTTTTAAAAAATATACGTAGTAAAAATATAGTTCCTTATCTTTGTATTTTGACTTTTCATGAAATCCAACCCACATTACATCCGGGAAATCCAACCCTTCCTTTACATGCCAGTGTTTAGGTACTCTTTGTAACTTAAATGTTCTTACATTTAAACACGTAAGGAAGTAAAAATTAACGTGGACCAAGGAAGTAAAAGTTTACCCAGCTCTCCATCAGGCTGAAATAACAGACATAAAGTTAACAGCTAATTTATCAGGAAACAAAAATTTTCCCAAGGACGCACAGCAGGTAGAAAGTGTCATAACAACCTCCTTTACTCAAGGAGAGGACTGTTTGTTTACTTAGAAACTTGTTCTCTAAAGTCAGAGACTACCAAAAAAAAATACTCTTTGAAATTACATCAGTAAGAGTTAGATACTCCATTTTTGCTGTACCTAAGTCATGTTGACTCAGAGCAGCAGCTCAATATCCAGCTTAGTCCTAGAGCTTCAAACGTGAGGTTTCTGAACACACATTCTACTGTTATCTTGACTTTGTGGTTTCTAAGAAAACAGCATCCATAATCCACTTTTCAGTGCATACCCCTTTATACACAGTCTTGCTTTATATCTTTGAAACCCTGCTTCTAAATTTCTGTTACATTCTACCGTTCTTCTTAATCTTATAAAACTCTGCTTTTCCAATGTTAAATGAGATTTCCAGATTTTCCCCTGTATATAGTCTCCCCATTGCAATGGGTCAGTAGTCCATGTATTTCCCTGGGTGATTGTAGTCTGATTGGAATTAGACAAACAGTTAAAGATATCAGAAAAAAAGATAAATCTAAATTCATCAGGGAAATAAGCGATTTAATTCATAGGTATAAGAGTTTCAAGTTGGGTCTTAAAAAGTGTGTAGGATTAAAACATGTAGCATACTATCCTTTTTTTTTCTTTTTTTCCAGAAGTGGACAGCGAATTTAGCTCTAAGCATGCAAGGGGCAAAAAGAGAAATATAATCAGTTTCAAAGCTTGCAGTCATTAGGACAAAATCAAGCCAATTGCCTAGGAAAAGTCAGATTTTTCCTATCACTGGGCTTTGCAAGAAATGCACCCTAGAAGAAATACCATAATGAAGTGAACTACATTCTCAACTCTTTCTCTAAATTGAATAGAGACTAGTAACAGGTTCCACAAAGCAATTAATGGTATCGAAATTCCTCAGGACTAAAGCGCTGCTCCTGTCTGTGCCTCCATTGATCACATCACCTCCTCTGCCCTGTCTGAATCGTGCATCTCTCTTGCTGTTATCTCGCCCTCTGTGAAGTGATGAAGAGCCTTGGTCAAAGTGCGTGGCCTGCTCACATGTACCTGCAGAGCTATTAGCAACATGGAAATCAAAGGGAAGCGCGCAGGCAGCTGCAAACAGCCCCTTTCTTCCATTTTCTATGACTTCTCTCAGAATTTGGGCAATGTAAAAGTTAAAGCAAAACATATAACCCTAACTACTCTGTCCAAATGTCTGCTATCATATACATAAAATTATCCATACAATCAGAAAGTGCCACCTTATTTCCTATCCAGGATGTGGGGGAATAAAAAAGTGCTCTCCAATTTCTTTAAAAAGGAGATACAAAGAGATACCAGGTCAAATAAACTGTCAGAAAGGAATGTGCTCATAATTAATTAATTGGGTTCCATGCTTGATTCTCCTAAAATATGTTTTATTTAAATCCCAGTTACTATGAAAAAGAAAACCAAAATCATACAATTTAAGGAATAAAGCACAAAAAGAAGATAAGCTATGTAACTTTATGACCTTGTTCATTGTAGGGACTTAGAGAACAACTGAAAAGATTAAAATAAATACCAATAAGGGTAAGTGTTTAAAAAGTAAAATTTATGATAATTTTTATTAAGTCAGAGTAGAAAAAACTATCACTTCTATTAAAAATATTTTCTATGTCTTTATCTCAGTGGAGTCTTGACAATTGTTCAACATTAAAAAACATCGACTGTATTAGTATCTTTATGTTACAGTAATATTTTTAAATCATTTGAAAGTTCTGAGAAATTTTTCATATGTGATTATTTTCATTCTGCTAATGGTATTTTTTTTCTGAAACTACTTGAAAACAAATAATCAAACCCCTGTGTTTTGGTAGTATTGCAAACGAGGAAGAAAAAAGATGTGTAATTTGCGAGGCTTGAGTCCATGTCACAGAGGGACTTGCAACTCCATTACAGTCACATTTATTTATTACTTATACTTATTTATTTATTACTTATTACTTTATTATTTATTACTTATGGATTTAGTGAGTAAGGATCAGATGGAACACTCAAATTGGGTAATTTAAGAAGCTACTTATAAAGCTAGAGGTAGGTTTTAGGGAGGTAATCCAGGGACCCTATAGCACACAGGCTGGCATCAAAGGGGAGTAGTTTCCACCCTAGGTAGGCTTTGCAGGTGGAAAGTTGCTAAATAATTTGACTGGAAAGAAAGGAAGAGACAGCATGATATGTCTGCAGAGGTAAGTGGAATTATTTATACTATTTAGGTGTATGTGGTACTGTTGATCGGTTCACTTTGTGTGTGTGTGTGTGTGTGTTATCTTTTTCTTGCAGGGATGAATGAATAGATGTGGGAAGAGAAATTTGTAGGACTAGAGCAGTTCTAACTGATGATGCTGTGTTAGTGGTGCAGAAGAAGGAAAGAGATTGAATAAAAAGATATTTAAGAAAATTCAGTGGGAACCACAGATAGAACATAATGGCAGTATATAGGAAGGGGTTAAAGATTAGGCTTAGTTTTTTTCTTTTACAGAAATAGATATTTGTGGCATTATTCCCTGGAATAATTAATAGTGGAGATGTACTTGTTTTTATCAGATAAATTAGTATTTTAATTCTTCAAATACTTGATCTCCAGTCCAAAATTCTTTCATTGAATTCTCTTATCCAGACTCATGGATGTATTCACTACTTACTTTTTTCTTTTGGAGACAGAGTCTCACTTTGTCACCCTCAGTAGAGTGCCGTGGAGTGACAGCTCATAGCAACCTCAAACTCTTGGCCGTGCAGGGGTCCTCAAGCTTTTTAAACAGGGGGCCAGTTCACTGTTCCTCAGACCATTGGAGGGCTGGACTGTGGGCCCTGGGACCAGTCGGCTGCTAAGCAGGATAGGCAGTGGTGGCAAAAACTCCCAGCGGGCTGGATAAATGTCCTAGGTGGGCTGCATGTGGCCTGTGGACCGTAGTTTGAGGACGCCTGGCTTAAGCGATTATTTTGCTTCAGCCTCCCAAGTAGCTGGGATTACAGGCATCTGTCACAACACCCAACTATTTTTTTTAGAGACAAGGTCTCATTCTGGCTCTGGCTTGTCTCCAACTCATGAGCTCAGGCGATTCACCCACCTTGGCCTCCCAAAGCGCTAGGATTACAGGCATGAGCCCACATCCCAACCTGGATCTATTCACTATTAGAACTTAAAATTTAATATGTCTTGCTCTAATAAATAATTAGTAGCAATTCCTAAAATTTAGGGAGCCTAAAATTTAATACATGTAAGGATGATAGAAATGAGTACCTGTTTTGGCTATGTAATTTAAATTTTAAAGAACAGTACATAATGCAACCAAATATTGGCTCCTATAACCAAAATCATAAACACAAGTGAGAAGTCAGTGTTAAAAATTGTTTTAAATATGTAGATTCAATATAATTTTTCATGTTTAATTAGATATAGTTTTCTTAAAAAATGATACATCACCTTTTAGAACTCACAAAGAGCAAAGATCCATTATTTGAATTTCAGGCACTTAAATAATAATTATTTTGCTTCCCATTCTTGTCTCTTCCCAGTCACAGCTCTCATATTGATTTAATACAGTTGGTTTCTGTGTATGACATGTTTATGAGTTTCTGGTTTGTATAATTCTAATTTTAAAAATATTTAATTGCAATTATAGTGTGCATCTACATTAATTTAGGATTATAATGTGCACAGTGTTCCCATAACATTACATCTCATTTGAGAGCAAGGGATACTTAGAAGTAGCAAAGGCTTTTTCAATATGAACAGGCATTATCCCCCAAGTACCAGGAATACTTAACTTCTTTAGAACCCTTATTTGCACCTGTACTGTAAAGTTTGTGTTTCTAGGAAAACAGTATGGAAGTTACTGATACAGCAATCCCACTATATGTATATATACACACATATACACATATGTATATACACACACACACGTAGAGAAAGAGAAAGGAAATGAAATCACTATCTTGAAGAGATATCTGCACTCCCATATTCATTGCAGCATTGCATGCACTTCTGAATATATATACATGCATATAGAGACATATATACGTATATACATATATGTACACATAAGAGAGAGAGACGAAGTGAAATCACTATCTTGAAGAGATATCTACACTCCCATATTCATTGCAGCATTATATGGAAACAATGTAAGCATCCATCAGGAGGAATTGATAGTGTGTGAAATGCATACATATATGTGCTACATATAACGACATGTTATTCTGCCTTGCAAAAGAAGGAAATTCTGTGATATCATGGATGAACTGGAGGATATTATAGTAAGTGAAATAAGCAAGGCACAGAGAGAAAAATACCACATAATATTTATGTGTGGAATCTAAAAAAGAAAATGTAGAAAAAAGAATAGAATGGTGGTTAATAGGGGCTGGGAAGAGGAGTAATGGAGAGATTTGAGAGTCAAATGTACAGATTTTCAGTTATAAGATGAACAAGTTCCGGAGATGTGGTATACAACACCATGGCCATGTATATGTTACTTACATATGGTTAGTAATGTAAGTAACAATGCATTGTAGGCTTGAAATTGGCTAACAGAGTTGATCCTAAGTGTTCTCACTACATGAAAAGTAACTATGTGGGGTGATGGATCTGTTAATTAGCTTGATTGCAGTAATTGTTTCGCAATGTACAGGGACTGCAAATCATCACCTTGTGTACCATAAATATATACGCTGGTATTTGTCAATCATACCTCAGTAAAACTGGGAAAAACTGTGCTAGAAAAATCAGAAATCATTACTCTTAGGGCTACTAAATTTTAAATACCATATCATTAGCCCCAGCTGCTGAAGATCATCTGCTTAAGTTTCAGAAGGAAGACTTTATTGGGGTTATATTTTTTCCCACAGATTAAAAATGTTTAGGTGCTCTAGAAAAAGGTCCTTCCTGAATTATCTTTATCTCACATTGTGATAAGTGCTTATATTGCTTGGTATTGATTAAATGTTTGTTTAAATAGCTTAGGAAAAAAAGGAAGGGAAATTGATTTTTGTGGGTGTTAAACCTCCAAATTATTTACCATGAGAAAAAGCACAGTTGTTTTTAGGAAAACTGTTGCTGGCGTTTATCTCTGGGAAACACACACCCTCACTGGGGATGTTTGCCTCTTACTTATATAGGCTTTGCAGAATCTATGGAGACTCTTACATTTATAAAGATATAAGCATGTTCTTCTTAATGTGTTTACACTCTTGTTAAAGCAACCCTGATGATAAAACAGTGCGAGAACATTCCTGAGACGTTATAAAGAGGGTAAACCTTGGCATAGAGCTATTTATTATAATAAAATACATTTTTCTATTGTTCTCATAGTATGTTGTTCAAACTTTTATAAACAACAATTTTCAAGAAAATGTTTGGGGCGTCTTGGACATTGATATTTGAAATATTTGCAGTCACGTCCACTTAATGATGCTTTGGTTAATGAGACACGGCTTATAGGACAGTAGTCCCATGAGATTGTAGTGGAGCTTACCTGTAGAGGTGTACTGGTTTTTGCTTTTTATACCACATTTTTACTGCATCTTTTTAATGTTTTGGTAGTTTAGGTGCCCAAATGCTTACCATTGTATTGCCATTGTCCATGGCGTCCAGTACGGTAAGATGCTGGACAGGTTTGGAGCCCAGGAGCAATAGGCTCTACCATACAGCCTAGGTGTGCAGTAGGCTGTACCATCTACGTTTGTGTACATTTCCTCAGTGATAAATTTGCCTAATGATGCATTTCTTAGATCATGTCCCTGTCATGAAGTGACAGTGTGGCTGTATTTAGATAATTGCACCATTTTTACATTTTAGTTCAAATTTTAAATACGTAATAATTAAAAATCTTCTCGAAACTGACAGCTTTTCTGATTAATATATGCATACCTCTCCACTAAACATGCTGTCTTAAGAATTAAGGAAATAAGGCTTTCATCTCAGCCGACATAAAGGAAGGAGTAGCAAATTAAAGACCTGGGTTATATTTAAGTGACAAAACTCTGCTTCAGTGAAATACAATGCTTTTTGAGAAAAATCAATAGACTTTCACAGCTTAGAAAAGCAAATCTTTTTGTAAATAGCTGTGTCTTGTAAATGGCTCTTTCAATTCATTTTAAGTGCCAAAATGCACTTTGCTTGGTGCCAAAATGCACTTTGCTTGGACTTATCTTTAAATGTTATTTTTTATTATAATCACAGTAAAATATATCTTAACCATCCCAAACTAATGGACTTCCTGGATCATGTAGGCTCAGCTTGCATCCAAGGATAGGTTGATATGGGTGTATAAAGGTTAAATCATCTCCTTGCCTTCCAACTCAGTACAATTCAGAAGGGTCAACCTAACTCTAGGGTCCCCTAAGGAATTTGCTGAGGGTCCTCTTGGGATGACATCACAGCCCACACTCTCCATCTGTTCAATTCTGCTGCTACCTTCTCTTTTCTTCCCATAGATGTGGACGCCAAGAACAGTCTCTAACCTTGTGCTAACCTTTACTTTGGAGTTTGCTTTCCAGGGAGGGCAACCTGAGCATTCACTGAGATCTCATGGCAATCCGATAGTTACAAATTAACCATGTGTTATTAACAAGAGTTAGTTGGATTTTCCCTAATCTATTTGTTTTGATTATTTGTGTAATTACATCATTTAATTAAAGAATATATAAACAATAAAGTACAGGTATGAAAATTTTTTTCTGAATAATGTTTCTTCTCAAAATAGTTTGCCATGGAATCATGTGGGTGAAAACAACTCTAAATGATATTTCAAGATTGCAAAAATCTATAAAATATAGATCAATTTACTGAACTATGTTTTAAGTTCTCTTTCACTTAAAAGAAAAACATTATATAAGATATATACTGGGTATGCTTTAAATTAAAAAGAAAAAGTAAAAGACTTTTGTCAGCACACCCATATTCAAGAAAAACTTGATTTTAATCCAAAGATTGATAAACATATATATGTTTATAGCTTCATATAATAAAATATTTAAGTCATAATATGGAAAATACTTTTTTCACTTAGCTAATTAACAGTTGTCTCAAACACATCAGCTAACAAAATATATTGTACTGCATAATGAAAACAAGTGCAGTGTTATGCTGCCTTTCATTTAATCCATTTTTATAAACAAGTTGAGCATAAGGGTAGAATTACCTGTAGGGGTTTTAAAACTATTCATAGCCAGCTGACCCAGGAAGGAAGGGGCACATAGAAACTTCTCATCTAGCTCAGCGCTTCTCAGACTCTAACGTGAGTGTGGAGAGCATGAGGAATTTGTTAAAATGCAGATTTTGATTCAGTATGTCTGTGCAGGAGCTGTAGGTTCTGAATTGCTAAGGCAAGGCAGATGCGATTGCTCTGAAAATAAGCAAAAATCTAGACACCTCAGTATCATGTAGTTTTTCTTGGTTGTGCTCTTAGTTTGTATATCATTTTTAACAAAGGGGCTCCAGTTTGTTAGCTGTTACGCACCATGTTGTAAAAACTTTAATCCTACTCTAGTTTTTCGGTCCTCTGTAAGAGTCGACATATAAAATTCTTCCAATGAATTTATGGCACATGTTTTAGCTGTACCAGTAAGCCCATGCACATTATGGTTAGAATAGAATTCTGAAATGATTTTTTGATAATTCGTAAAGGGATAAATCTTCCTGCACTCATACAGTTTCTGAGTCACTGGGAATAAGATTTTATTGCAGAAATGAACAGCTAATCATGCTGAGAACTAGAATGAAGGTATTTGATGGAATTAAATGAGCAGAAGTGTAAGGCGGCAAGATGTAGTTGCAGTGGGAAAACACGTCTCAGCCTAGTGCAGATAATCACGGATAAAGGAGCCTTTTTCTGAGAAGATGGAATTGGATGTATGTGTCTAACAAAAGGATTATAGAGCTAATACTGCGTCTTTGACCAAAGGAGACTCGTCTTGTTTGTGACATTTTCCCACATACTTTGAAGCTGGCAGTAACAAGCATAAAGATAAAAGCTGTCGGATTTGAGGGGACATTCAACAGTTTTTATTTGTGAACATATAAGTTCATGTTATATGTTGTATGAAAAGTTTACATTGTTCATTTAATAAACTTGCATCCAAAAGAATGGCTGTGGTTGGGTGCAGTGGTTCCCACTATAATCCTAGCATGCTGGGAGGTCAAAGTGGGGAATTGTTTGAGCTCAGGAGTTTGAGACCAGACTAAGCAAGAGCAAGATGCGGTCTCTACTTAAAAAGAAAAGAAAAGAGAAGAAAATTACACAGGGGTTATAGTGGGTACCTGCAGTACCATCTGCTTCGGAGGCTAAGGTAGAAGGATCACTTGAACCCAGGAGTTTGAGGTTGATATGAGATAGGTTGATACAACTCTAGCCTCAGCAACAGAGTGAGACCCTGTCTCAAAAATTAAAAAAAAAAAAATTAAAACAAAAACTCAAAAGAATGGTTTTAAGATTTACATCCAAAAATTAGTTTTCCCAAGTTGACTAAAAAAGTTGATATACAAAATTTCCTATATTAATGGTATTTAATACTGACAAGGGGCTTTTTTTTTTCCTTTTGGAGAACAAAATTCAATTGGTTTTGTATTTTTCTTAACTTTGTCCCACATATTTAACTTTTAAATCACTCAAGAAAAAATTGCAGCTCTAACTAAACAGCATTAAAAATAATTTGGGGAAAATAACGGGAAAATATTTATAAATATATTTTAAAATAAAAAGTAAACATAAAAAGATGCTAGATCAATTAGTGGTTGTCCCAGACAAAGAATTAACCTCTGGCCTCCTGTTTGCCATACATGACTTAATGTTTTGAAGAGGAAACTTGGCAATCTTGTTGATTATGTTTTATAAAAGCATTTCAGGGTGTTAAGCATGTTGTCTTCATGTTAAGATATAATATTATAGATGATTTTGACTGAAATAATGTATCAAGTTGATGACATCAAACAATCATTTATCAAACTGAAAAAGAACAATACTATGTACCACAGTTTATCATACCACTGGTTAGCTAATACTGCCTAGAAGCCTCCTCCCTGAATATTAGGTTTAGGCAAGAAATCAAGAGCCAGCCTGCCTGGTTAGATTATGCCTACAGCTTGTAAATCCAGGATCCTCTGCTCGAGTGAAAATATAACAGATCTGAAGTACTAACCTATGATCTTTCCCTGTCAAGTGGCCACTGTCACTTATTAATAAATGTATCCATTTGATTTGAGACAGCAGAACTAAACTTTACCTGGACACCATTACAACTAAGCACATCATATTTCATTGTAAGGAACAACAGAAACAAAGAATTTTACATCTTGAGATAAAGTAAAAATATGCACTATTTTGTCTACTACTAATCTCTACATAAATGTAGACTTAAGCCGTATCTTCTAAGTTGCTAACTTCCAAAACACAACTTTATCTCTGACTTTTCCAATACTGACATGTACAGATCTGTGGATATCCTTATACATGAGATACAGATATGATAATGCTGGGGTGGGGGGGAGAATGTTGCTTTCCTCTACAGTGAACTGAATGACTTGTTTTGTCTTAAATGATTGATAGACCCTTTCATCAAAGAGCCAGTTCTTTTGAAGTCTATGCTCTCTTCTGCGAGTAAAAAATATAATTTTTAAAAACTTGTTCTTAATGTTTTTCATCTACAAGTTTTCTTATCGAAAATAGATTTCCCACCAAATTGCGCAGATAACTTTAAGTACCTTCCCTCTAAGAGGTGAGGTTTCCTGAGGTCCTTACTCTCAGGTCAGCCTTTTTTAGCTTTAGGCATGTGTCTCAAAAATTCTTGAGATAGAGATTTTTTTTTTGCTGATTTTGTTATTGTTTCATATTCTTGCTCCTAGTGAAGTCTGGTTCTCTATTGTATGGAGTTGCCAATATATGACTTTTGCTTTGATAGAAATTTGGGTGCGTTGTTTTGATTATAGGAGCTGATAAATTAGTCTTTTTTGGGTATAACAGATAACAGTGAAGTGTGAGATTTTCCTGTTATTTTCCCTTTTCATTAATATATTTTTTGATGATTCTTTCCTTTATACTTTTTAAAATTTTTTTTGTTTTTATTAAATCATAACTGTGGACATTGATGCATTTATGGGGTTCAGTATACTGATTTGATATACAATATGAAATGCTTACATTGAACTGATTAACACATCCATCATAATTATACTCTTTTCTTAATAGTTCTGAAATGAACCACTGCATCTGCATCATGCACATTAGGTGTGGTCCCCCCAAATCCCCTCCATATTCCCGCCTCCCCGCTCTTCTCCCCTATTACTTTCTGGACTATAGTTATGTTTTGCCATGCGTATGAATGTGTGGGTGATTATCTATTGATTTCATAGTAGTACTGAGTACATTGGATACTTTTTCCCCATTCTTGAGATACTTTACTAGGAGAAAATGTTCCAGCTCCATCCAGGTAAACATAAAAGATGTGAAATCTCCATCTTTTTTATGGCTGCAAGCTGTTTCTTTCCCATGTCTTTGCTACCAAGTTACAAGATACAGATTGAGTAGGACCATTGGCCCGTATCATTTATTAGGTTGAAAATTTGCTTGTGTTGTTTTTTGTCCTAAATATAAAGGTATTTTATATTCTAACTTTTGATAGCATATTCTTTGTTAGTGAATTTATTTGTGTACCAGTAAGCTCTCATGTAATTTTAAGGACAGTAAAACAGAGACTTATGCCCACTGAAGGAGAGAGCAACCACTGAGTCAGGGAACATTGTAACACATGTGTCTCTGACACCCTTTGGGCTTCCTTGACTTTCCTATTACAGAGCTAAAGCAACCAACCAGTATGTTTTTGTGAAACGTTTTCTGTGTGTCTGTATGTGTATAGATGTTAATTTTTTTAAGATTTTCTTTTCATAATTGTATTTCCTTTTTTTTTTTTTCTGAGGCAGATATATGTTCCTTTCTTGTTTAGGGATTTTTGGATTCTAACCAGTCTTAGTAAGTGCATCATTTTTGTATGCTATAGTCATATGTGCACAGTTTAGAGATCAGAGGTCTCTGATGTCTAAGATAACTTTACTAAGTTTTACCAACAATTATAGAGTGTAGCTGACTGTATTATAATCAAATGCAGATAACATGTGAAAGATACTTTTAAACTGTGCAGAGATTTTAATCTATGTGTAAAATATTTGTTTTTCTCCTTTCTATTGAAAGAACTAGGAAAGTCTGTAAAATATATAAATAAGATAATGATTAAAGAAAATCTTTGTTTACTGGTAATTAACAACCACCAACTGTTTTGATGAAGATTAGTGTTAAGTCTACAGCTTAATGCACAATCTATTTGACCAAGAAATAGAAATGAGAGTGGCATATACTATAGGGTATATGGGTACGAACATACAGTGAAAAATATCAGGAGTAAGTTCTAATGTTCGATAGCAGAGTAGGTTGACTGTAGTTAACAACATTGTACTGCATACATGTATTTCCGTGCAGCTAGAAGAGACGACTTGAGTTGTTCCCAGCACAGAGAAATGACAAATGAGGCAGTAGATTCCCTGACTATCCCGACTTTATCATTATACATTTCATGCATGTAACAAAATAGGACGTATGAGATATACCATATAGTTGTACAAATGTTATGTATTAATTTAAAAAAAATCCTTGGTTTCCTGGTTTGTATCCCTACTTAGGGCTCAAGTAAGTGGTAAATGATTTATATCAGGCAGAGAGCAGCCATCTCCAAATTCCTTTAGCTTTCGTAGAGTTTGATAAGAAATTTCTATTGTATGCATGAAATATTTTATGAAAATAAATATTGATATTTCTTGCTTAACTTTTTAAATTAAATCATAGCTGTGTATATTAATGCATTTATGGGGTACAATGTGCGGGTTTTATATAAAAATACTTACAACAAACTGGTTAACATAGCCTTCTCTGCACTTCTTAATTATTGTGTTAAGACACTTGTACTCTATACTTAGTAGATTTGACATGTACCCTTGTAAAGATGCACCATAGATGTGGTCTGATCAATTACCTTCCCTTCACCCCTTCTCCCTTTCCCCTCCCTCGTTACTTAACTTTTAAGGTAAATAGAGTATAGAGTCTCTGAGCTCCTGTTCTGATTGATTCATAGTGACTAATAAGTACTTGCATAAGTCAGAGCTAAGAAATAAAAACAAAAAGCTTAACGTTGCTAGAAAAGGAAGAAAAAATTTCCAAATGATTTGAAAATGCGGGCTCTTTAATAAAAAAAAAAAAAAAAAAAAAACCTCAGAGAAATGATTACTCTGCAGGAAAAAGACTGGTTGCCAGGTTACAATATAAGAAGAAAGAAATTAAAATTGGTAACAGTTTACTAGATAGAAGAAAAAATTAATAACTTTGGTAATGTTAAACAAAATTTAATATATTTATCTTAGAATATTAATGTAATATTTTACATTAATATTTAATGTAATATTATAAAATTTAAAGTAACATTTTTAATCAAAGGGAACAAAATAATTTTCTTGTTCAATTTTGATGTCATCCTGATATTATCAGAAGACAGGAATGATGCTAGCATAATATAAGTTGTACAAAGTTTGAATTTTTTAAATGACGATCTTAAATTAATTTGAATTTCCTACATTGGTTATATAGTTGTATTAAGTTATTATTTCCATAAAATATTTAAAATAAGCATAATGAAAACTGGTGCTCAATTAAATTTAATTATAATAAACTATTTTCCATTTTGCTATTACAGAATAGCAAATTTTATAAAAACATTCCACTTTAATATGGGAATAAAATATAAATTATCATTTTGCAAGTAAATCATGTTGATAATGTACTTTCTATAAAGATGATTTTTAACAATTTCTAAAATTTTTAACTGACAGAAAACTGTGAGATGATGTTTAATTTAGTTTAACAATATATAAAGTTTGCCTGTCAGCAAAATTCCTAAATAGATTTCAATTCAGAATTATAGTGAATTATTAAAAAAACTCTTTTATGTTGCCAACCAGCGCAGTGAAGAGGATTGAATCAGAATGGAGTTGGTGGGGAATGAGGAAAATACAGCATAAGAGAAGACACGGAAAGAAAGGATGGCACTGGGAGGTCTGACTGAGCTGATGGCTGCAGCCAGCACCAAAGCACAAAATCAGCTGTATTTTATAGTATCTGTACTGGGTTGTCCAGGGGGAAATTGCATAGACAATATGGGGAAATAGCATAAACAAAGACATATTTTTGCTTTTACATATAATAAGAAGATGCAAATGACTTGAATATAGACAAATCATCTTGTTAATGGTTTCTACACAACTTCATTAACATATGACAAGAAGTAGGAAGGGCAAGAAGGAGGCTCTCAGCATAGTTGACCAAACAAAGGAAGCACTATGCGACTTCGTGGTTACTGCTCAACTTGTTGGCATATGGCAAGGAGAAGGAAGTGAAAGATCCCAAGGGTCTCAACATAGTTAACTGGACTAAGAAAGAGCTATGTGACTTCAGGCAGGGGGAGCATGAAGAAAGGAATGTGGCTGTTTTGGAAATGGAGGAGAAGCAGTTGGGGGTTCATTCCCTGAATGTGAGGCTGGCAGGGCCCTCACAGCCCCCTCTCCAGAATTTTATATATGTACTTTTCTCTCTTATATGTTAAGTGACCATTACCTAATAGCTTCTAAAGCATGCATAGGTTATTGCAGAGGTTTTAAAAGTGTGTGTATACATTCTGTGATGTTTCTTCCCCCTAAAGAAGTGGAGATTTATTTTCCTGATTATAAATTGGAATTAGTGACTAATTTTTTTTTTTTTTTTTTTAAACAGAGTTTCACACTCTGGGTAGTGTGCTGAGGTATCACATAGAAACCTCAAACTCTCTTGGGCTCAAGAGATCCTCTTGGCTCAGCTGCCTGAGGAGCTATGACTATGGACTCTTGCCACAATGCCTGGCTACTTTTTCTATTTTGCTTGGCAGAGACAGGATCTTGCTCTTCCTCCAGCTGGTCTCAAACTCCTGAGCTCAGGTGATACACTGGCCTCAGCCTCCCAGAGTGTTAGTGAGAGAGCCAGACTAACTCCATTTTGTTGTTCACTGTACAAGCATGCCCAAACCCCATTCCTGCTGTTTACTGCATTCCTTAACCTCTAGCTTACAGGGCCGCTCCCTGCAGCTCTGCCATTCCATTCCTAGTAACTCAACTGTAACTATTGATTATGCCTCCTTGGGCAACAGAGCCATAAGTTAAAGTTGATTATACCTCCTCCGGCAACTGAGTCATCTGACCACAGTAAAACAATTAGTTTCTATTACCTTGAAATATTACAGGTATTTTCAAGGTGCCTCGACCTTAGCCCC
>CAUYQV010093497.1:0-10048 GCA_963574575.1 Galagoides demidoff | reverse complement strand
CCACCAGGAATTCTGCTTTTAAAAGGAAAGAAAAATAAAGACCAAAACAAATATTTGAGATGGCACTTAACAGCTCTGGGTAATTTATATTTTCCTCCACACTTTATAAATTATTGTTGCTTTGTGTACAGAATACTCGCTATGCCCTCTAGGGGGCTGCAGACTCTTCTTGGTGAGAAGTTACAAAATTCTCAACCTGGATACTTGATAATCAAGCAGTAGTTTGCAAAGGAGGCAGTGTGCCCCCTAGAGACATTTTAAAGAAATATTTGTAACGATCAAGAGTTCTACTGACATTTAATGGGCTGGAGTTCCAGGTGTTAGATAACCAAATAGACACAGGACACAAAAGAATTGTCCCACATCCTACATACTTTGGAATAGCTACTTGCTAAATATTCATGTATTCGTATAGATTAAAAGTCTCTGAGCCTGAAAGTCAACTGCTTTATATGTAAAGTATCTTTCGCTCGTTTAAGATGCAAATACCATATGGATTGATGGAAGATTATAACAGGTTTTATAATTCTTTATCAGAATTATTCATCATTTTGAAAAATCAGGTTGGTATTGGCAACACTTGTGATGCTCTTCAAGTCTCTGATACAATGTTGTCGTGTTCAGTCTACCTGTGTGGCTGTGGCCTTTATGGTGGTTCTACTGGAAGGCGAAAGCTCTGACAACCTCATAGCATGTAAGGTGCTAGTGTAGCACCTAAACTTTAGCATTTAGTTTTTATTATAAATCACTTTCCCTTTTATTTCTATTTCATAATTAGGGCATTTGTTGATTTCAAAAAAATTGTATAGTTAGGATATATTATCCGTGCATTTTGCTTCAGAATATAAAAGAGGATTTTGCAAAAGAATTATAAAAAAGGCTGGGCGGGGTGGCTCACCCTTGTAATCCTGGCACTCTGGGAGGCTGAGTCAGGTGGAATGCCTGAGCTCATAGGTTCGAGACGAGCCTGAGCAAGTGCAAGACTCCGTCTCTAAAAATAGCCAGGTGTTGTGGTGGGTGCCTATAGTCCCAGCCACTCAGGAGGCTGAGACAAGAGGATCACTTGAAACCAAGAATTTGAGGTTGCTCTGAGCAATGATGCCACATTACTCTACCCAGGGTGACAGAGTGAGACTCTGTCTTAAAAAGGGGGGGAGGGGATTATAAAAAAGGGAGGCAGGCATTGAGCACGATCATCCTGACAT
This sequence comes from Galagoides demidoff, assembly GCA_963574575.1. NCBI lineage: Eukaryota > Metazoa > Chordata > Mammalia > Primates > Galagidae > Galagoides > Galagoides demidoff. The sequence goes on along the minus strand of CAUYQV010093497.1, from coordinate 8,843 downwards.
ATAGGGGATTAGAAAGTCAAACAAAACTTATTCATGAACATTTTTCTCTTACCTTTGAGGGTTCAAGGGGCATTTCCCATCATCTGAAAAAGAGAAAATGTGAATGGTGAGTTTAAAAGAAGCAAATGAGGTGAAGGGAAAAGGTCATTACCGATAAAAATTATTGTATAATCTCAGTAGACTTAATTTCAGATAGGCTGATTATAAGTGATATAGTGGGACTAATCTCTCCCTGCAAGGTAAGACCTGTTTTAAACTTTCTTCCTTCTTCGTTTAATTAAAAAAAAAAATCTCTCCTCATAGCTCTGGTTTCCACCTTCAGCATCTTGGAGATTTTATATCTGCATCTACAGAATCTATATATCTGTCTGTCTGCCCATTGATCTATCTTTCTGATTGTTTAGAAGCTTGCAACACATTTCCTTGGTACTTGAGGGCCCCCTGTTGTATGTAGTGATAGCCCTCAGCTAGGCAGGCACACCAACATGACAGTGGCTATTTCCCCCTCAGGTAACATTTGTGATCAGGCACCTCCTCTCTTAATCCAAACAACAGATTTTGACAGTTGAATTTTCAGACATGGCTATTGCATTTTTCATCTTATTTGGCTGTAAGGAAATCTGAAAGCAAATTGGGACAAGTCCAAGAAATATGCCCTATTACAAGCAAATGAATATGTTTATTGTTTAAGATATTGGAGGATGAGTGCCTGCTGGTCCTTTTCCATTGTTCCAAAGATTCCCTGGAAAATATGTCAACAGCAATGAAAGAACTTGGGGGGAAAGAAGGAAAAGTAGGAGTCCTACTCGATTACGAATGAGGGTCTAGGTCTTGGAAGCTCTTGCCTCTATCTTCTGAGTTTGGTTAAACAAGCACGAATTTTGCAGGGAGGGAAAGCTGTAGCCCTTGGTATATCTCATTGGTCTTTTTAAGCAGAATATTTCCCTTTGTCTGTTTCAAGATGGTAGACAAAGGGGGAAATACCCATTCACAGGAGAGTATATGAAGGAGCTTGGGGAAAACAGCCTCAATGCAACAGTAGCTTTGTGAATAGAGAGAGAAAAAGCACAGGGGAACAAGTGGTTCTGCCCCTCCTGTCAATGAGCACTCTGTCAAATATTTTGACACAGCCACTTTCACTTTGCATTAATGGCCCCCATGATGTCCCCAGTTACTTTTTGTAAGGAGTGATGGAGAGTCCCATGAGCTTATGCAAGGCTTTATGACCTTATAGTTAAGTGTCTGGAGAAGATTGAAAAAGATATTTTAAACCTTCAGAGAAAGGCCATTCCCTTCTTTTATTCCTAGGCCAAAGTTCTTTTCCTTTTCTTTCTTTTGTAATTTCTTTTTGAAACAGTCTCATTCTGTTGTCCTGGGTAGAGTACCATGGCATCGCAGCTCACAACAACCTCAAACTTGTGGATTCAGGCAATCCTCTTGCCTCAGCCTCCTGAGTGGCTGAGTAGCTAGGACTATAGATGCTTACCACAGTGCCCAGGTAGGTTTTTCTAATTTTAGTAGAGACGGGGTCTCACTCTTGCTAGGGCTAGTCTCGAACTCCTGAGCTCAAACAGTCCACCAGCCTCACCCTCCCAGAGTGGTAGGATTATGGGCGTGAGCCACTGTGCCTGCTCCAAAGTTATTTTTCTGATCAACAGTCTAAGGAACACAGTGTCTCTTTATGTACGTTAAACAGTTTCCTAAGTGATTCTGAAGGGCAGTCAGTTCTTACGATCATTTATCTTGGCCTTGTTTTCTCTTAATGCAAATGTTTCACCGTGTGAACTCCTGAAGTTGTGGTTTTACTGCCCCACCCCAAATCACATGAAAAAAGAAAGCAAGGAGAAGACTTTTGCCTATTTACCTTTTCGTCTGAAACGCTTTCTTAGCAGAGCCAGGAGTGTCCCTCCCATTGCCAGACCTGTGGCAGAGGCCACTGCCCCACCGAAGTAAGTCAGGGCTTCCTGGACAGTCAGTGGTCCTGCTGCAGAGCACAGATACACACGTCAGGTATACGAACATATTATGCAAAAGAACAGCCTTCCTCTTCCAGGAAGGTCCTAAGAACTCTGAGATGCAGGATTAAGGGGGATCATCAAGGGTCCTGGCAATGCTAAAAAGCCAGAGCAAAAGATCTGGAAGCCAAGAAATACACTGCAGCAGAGTGGGAAGCAGGGCCTGCTTTATTCCTAAGACTTAGAGGCCAACTTTCATTTCCAATGAAATCAGACCGAGGTCCCAATAAAAAGAATTAAAACTGCAAACACAAGAATCTTACACGTAGAAGTTCGGGCAAATAAAATAAACCGTGGGTCATTTGTTTTGGCCATCAAAAATTCCGTATGCCCCCCAAAGTCGTGATGAACTGATAGGGAAAAATAGGGGGGGAAAAAGATGGATGTGATACACCTGACAGAGATAAGTTTAATGAAGGAAAATCTGAGGGGGGGGGTTAGAGGTAGGTGGTAAACAAAGGTCGTCTGAAATAATAAATGAGGAATCTGTGTGAAATAACTCTCAGTCTGTGACTCTTTTGAAACCTCAAGGTGTGTTACACAGAGATTATGAGGAAGTGAGAGGACTCATTTCACAAATCAGAGCCCTGTAAAGGAGTGGTGATTAGCTCCACAGAGTCTCTGAACTTGGTTCTCACCGCCCTGTGCAAGGCAAGAAGATCCTGCCTGATTGATTGTGAAACATTCTTTAAGTGTGCAGGGGAAACCCAGTGGTGGAAAGGAAGACCACTGAGAAATACAGAGAAGAAACACTGGTTTTGCTGTTTTCCATATCAAAGTGACTAAGCCATATGAAAAATATACCTTGGCAGGTCGGCACGGTAGCTGACCAGCGGCCATTCCCTCGGCATTCTGTTCTTGCTGAGCCATTAAGTAGCTGACCCTCTGGACAATGGAAGGTGCAGGTTGCTCCATAGCTGAAATCACCCCAGAGGCTGGAGCAGTTCATCATTACTGTCTGAGGAACGTGCAGTTCTGAGCATTTGACAGCTGGAAAGAAGGCAAGAGAGTGACATCTAACATGTGGCATGAAGGTGGACGAGATGATGGTTTCATGTGTAACCTGACTAGCATTGCCCGTAGATGAAGCAGAACATGAGAACTCAGAAAAGATCTGAGCCACTTCCAATATTCACGCCAACTCTCCCAGCATCACACATTCTAAAATGCTCAGTGGAAAAATGAAAGCCCAAGAACTGGGACAGACACATAGTAGCATCAGATGAAGCCCTGCTAAAGGAATCATCTATCTGCCTCCGAAAATACTCTTCATGAAATTTTTCTTTTAAAAAATGCTGTTATTCTAAATGTTATTATTACTGTACTTGTGATCAACTGGCATGTCAGTGTGTGTTTATTAAAATACATAATAATAAGTGCTTAGCATATCTGGACCCTAGAACTTTGAAGGAAGTAGAGACATCATCCTTTTTACTTTTTCAGAGAACTTCACGTTGTTATTTATGGATAGGAAATTGAAGCTCAGAAAATTAACCTTAATTCAAACAAATGTTATTGACCAATAGTGACGTTTGCAAAGCACTGTGGCTTGCTTCATGGGGGATACAAAGATAAAGAGATAGAGGGCTCAGTGCTTCATGTATACAGTGATAGCTATTCAAGAGGTGTCACACATGGCTTAGCTTTTTATTTAGGTCCCAATTATGATAAAAATATGGAACTTGTATTCTGTCAGATGATTATCAGAATTGTGATTGGTTATTTACCAATTCACATGGTTGGTTTCATGTTTAGCATGCTTATTGTTCTAACACATTTTGGACATCTGCAGATGTGTCCTCCTTCAGGTCTTAGAGCACCAGAGCATTAGCTTGTGACCTGAGGAAGGGCAGAGGTGAGGTGCCTGCTGCACGTTACTCCTTCCTGGGACTGGTGTGGATTTCCCGGAGGAGCTGACACTTGTGGTGGTAGTTGTGGCTGGGAGGGATTTCAACAGGCCGGTGCAATGGCTAGACTGAGAACCTGCAGAACTGGCCGCTGCTCTCACGTTACCTCTGCAGGCTGGAGTCACTGCTGTCCATTGTCCTGAAGGCCTGCAGCTCAGAGTGCTGTCTCCCACCAGGGTGAAGCCGGCTTTGCATCCAAAGTGACAGGTGCTATTCAAACCAAAGGTTTGCAGATGATGCCTGCAGGACACGGTTCCCTGCTCGGGACTGGTGAGAGCTGGGCATCGAACCTCCCGAGTGGGCACTGACGCTTCACCTGTTGTGAGGAAATGCTTCACCTTAGAGAGCTCCCAGTGAAAGGAGCACCACAGAGCGGAGGTGTCTTTCACTCCTTCCATAACAAGGGAGGCTCTAGTGACATCTATTTAAGGAAGTTAAAAACTATTAATCTCAGGTATAAAAAAAAAGATGAAAAAAATTATTGGAAAGGTCCTTGAAGAAATGATTCTCCAGGAAAACAAACTGAGGATCAATGTTACTAATATTTAAAAAAAGGCAGACGATTTGACGCAGAAATTCAGTGGAAAGTCAAATAGACATGGGCCCATTGCCTGCCCACTCCTGCTTTGTAGGGAGGTGGCAGTGTTCTCTGGCCAAAGGTGAGCATGAAAGGTGAAGTGTGAATGATGCCACTGGCTTTGTCAGTCGGAGGCCACATGGCAGGAAGACGATGACATCTCTGCATCTCAATTCGTTAATTTGGAAAATTAAACTAGTGACTCCACCTTTTGTACTTTCTCTTGGTAATAAAAGGATGGAGGCCACTCCACTGGCTCAGTAAAGCTTTTTAAGAGACCAAGACTATGAAACCAAACTTCTGCTTAAGAATCGACACATCGGCAGAGCCCATAGCTCAGTAGGTAGGGCGCCAGCCACATACACCAAGGCTGGTGTGTTCGAACCCAACCTGGACCAGCTAAAGCATCAATGACAACTGCAACAAAAAAATAGCTGGGTGTTGAGGTGGGCACCTGTAGTCCCAGCTACTTGGGTGGCTGAGGCAAGAGAATCACTTAAGCCCAAGAGTTTGAGGTTGCTGTGATGCCACAGTACTCTACCAAGGGTGACATAGTGAGACTCTGTCTCAAAAAAAAAAAAAAAAAGAAAGAAAGAATCAGCATATCTTTGCTTATAAACATAAAAATCCCATCACTCCTTAGAAATTTGTTAATTCATAGGCTGTGTTTGTTAGACCCAAGTAATAGTATAATATATACCTGTCACATAAAAGAACTATATAGGTGTTTGTTATTGTTGTGCAAAAATGTTCTGGAAGTAGAGCTTATATTGTTACCTTTGCAGGTTGGCAGAGGTGCTGACCATCTTCCGGAAGTAGTGCAATCCAGATTGTTGTAACCTTCCAGCTTAAAGCCCTTGTTACAAGAGAAATGGCAGGTGGAGCCAACTTTGAATTCTCCTTGTGTGTCAGAACAATCCAGGCTGCCCTGCTCTGGAGCAAAGAGTGCTGGGCACTTGATAGCTGGAATATCAAATCAAGAGTGTCACCAACTCCAAGTTTATTCAGAAGTTTTGTTACACAAATTTCATTCATGTATATACTTAACGAATATTAGTTGAGCAACTATTATATTCCAGGGTTTGCTAAAAAGGTGGTTATTTCACATGTTATATATTTCTTTAAAATAACGCATAAGATAGGTTCTTTGCCACTGAGGGCAGTGGCAGGCATTGGGAACTTGCAGAGAGAAGTATAGGCGGAGGTTACAAAGGTAAAGCCAAAGACTCTAGGAGCCACACTCAAGAAGTGACAGTGCCATTCTATTTTCTCCATACCCTCTGCTCCATGGAGCCTCTCACAGCCCCACTATCTTATCTGAATGGGTGCAGTCCACGATTTCTCTTCTACCCTTCCTCTTGCCTGAGCCTACTTCCTCTTAGATAGCCTACCATCTTCTCAAATTCAACACATCTAAAACTGCAATGATCACTTTCTGTCTCAAACTATTTCCTCCATTTGAATCCCCGGGCTGTTTTTTTTGTTTGTTTTGTTTTTAATAGCACAGCCCCATAGCACAGGAAAGCTCAAAACCTCCCAATCAATCTAAATTAGCTCCTGGAATTCCTTAAAAGGACTTCACCCATTCTTGCTTTTGGCTCTTGGCTCACACTACCCTGAATTCTTTTCCATTTCCACTGGACTAAATCCTACCAGTCCTCTGCTGATCACTGTTGTTGAACTCGTGTCCCCTGAACGCAACACCTTCGGTCTGAACTCAGATGTGGTCACATCGCATATCATACTTTCCTTCTTCTACTGGACAGAAAGTGTCTAAAACCCAAGAACCATTAATCTTTGTGTCTCTCATACTCCCCATTTCAGGATCTGCTCTATAATCATTTGCCAAGTGGATTAGTAAGTAATTTTTAATTTACTAATCAGTTTCCTCCCCAAATTGGTATTATAAACTACGACGGTTACATATTTTTGTTAGCATGGTGCCTTTCTCCCCCATTAGATTCTCTGACATAAGGCTACTATTCACAAACAAATACTGGGTCATTAACAGACTGAGTGACTATTCTTTTTTTTTTTTTTTAAAAGCCCTTGCTATTCTATTATTTCAAATCCCTTTGTCAAATAAAGCTTATTTTGCTTGGCTATTCTGATTGTTAGAAACTTCTTCAAGGCTTATATGCTGCCTCATGAAGAAGTGATGTACCCCAGTTGGCCTTTCTGTGCTGGTTCATGTGATTTGCAGGGACAGATTGTTCACTAAAGGGTCATATATTCTTATTGCATGAATCCATTCAAATAGCCAAAGTAACATACTGTTTCAGTTCAATATTCTCAAATTGTTGAATAATAACTCCATGAAAATTAATTTCACTTACCAAATATTTACCAAACCTGTCTATTGATATAAGTTCTAGATGCCAAGTCATCTGTAAACATTCACTAAAATAAATTTTTCAGAATTTTTTTCAGAATTTCCCAGGATTACGTCTTTAAGCCCCAGAATCTGCGTAATGTCAGGTACATGAAAGCGGGAACTTTGCTCATTCAACCTTGGCTCCCAGGGAATAGGGCCTGGTACACGGGGGTTCTAAACAAGTGTTAAATAAATGAATCAATTAATGAGTGCAATTTAATTTAGATGCATTCTAATATGTGTTTTTATCTGATTTGAAAAGGAATAAGAGGAGTTATTATTCAAAAAAAATTTACTGAGCTGATCTCTAGTATAAAATGACCATAAGACTAAATCCATTTGGAAGATACTACAAAACTACAGATTCAGACTTTTGTATTTACGAAATTCTCTGAACCCTTTCAGGTATAGATTAACCTAGCGACTAGGTCCTAGTCCAGCCAAAGGCCTTTACGTAACTGTAAGGGCTGGACTTGAACTGTGTAAGAAGCAGGTTTTCCCATTTAAGGGGAAGTCTTTGATGAGAAAGGTTGAGTCCTAACCCAGATCTGGCATACGGTGGACTCTCAGAAACCATGGGATGAATTCAATGTATGGAGTTAGCACTCATGGTGTGGGAGTGGTGGGGCTTAGTGTAGAAAAGGTATACACCAAGCAATGATTTCTGTGTGTAACTTGAAAAAGTGATTTTTTTTTTTTAAGCTTATTCTAGATTTTGGAAAATAAATGAAAAACTATAAGAATAGAAAGCAGATAAGTGTTGCTTTTATTACATGCTTAGTGCTATAGTTTCACTGACTTCCAAGGCGGTTCCGTCTCATTGGGCTCTTCATTGGTATTTTTCTGTAATCTATTAAGTAGGTACACATGATGGCCTGTAAATTCATGAACATCTTGGTTTATGTTATTTTAAGTAGCTTTGGTACATTCATATCTGTTTTTTCTTATTACCTCATGTTACTTGAATTGGATATAGTTTGCTCAGTAACTTTCTAGAAAGAAGATATAGTATAAACAATAAATGTAACTGAATTGGCCATTTTAAACACAAACTTTAAATATAAAACTAAGAATCCCTGCGGAATCAGAGAAATGTTGGGAATGAAGGAAAAAAGAAAGATGTGAGGCAGGCCAGAGCTTGGAGGGTTCCGGTTTGCTATATTTTAGGATGTGGATCAGCAGGAACAGGCACAAATGTAGAATGGGGTTGGGATTTGGAACCAGGATTACCTCTCCCAACTCACGGGGAGGATGGACATTAGAAGTTGGGCCCAGCAGCCAGACGTGGTCTTCAAAGGGTCAATGATAGAATGTTAAGTGGTTAAGAGATCAGTAGTCTTTATCACCAAAGTGACCAAACAGGCAGGGATAGGAAGGACACAGTCACTAGACACAAGCAGTCCAGCATGTAGATGGCATGGTAAAAGTTGGTGGAAGAGCCTTCCTGGAAGGAACTTCAGGCCCTGGAGAGTGAAGACAGAGAGGATAGTGGATGTTGGCCCTCTGTATCTGTGTGTCCTATATCCATGAACAGAACCAACCCCAGATAGAAAACATTTTGGGGAATAAAATTCCACAAAGTTCCAAAAATCAGCGATTAAATTTGCCATGCACCACACACTACAATGAATCCCCGTGAATGAAGTGACTTGTGTGCATCCTGGTAGGTGTTATGTGTAGTTCAGCGATGATTAAATATATGGGAGGCTTGCAGAGGTTATATGTGAATATTGCACCATTTCATTCTGCATACAGAACTTATGGATCTGCACATTTTGGTACCCAGGAGGGTCCAGGAATCAATCTCCTGTGGATACCAAGGAATAATCGTATAGGAAGAACCCAAGTCTCAGAGGACTCAGGGAATGGGTGTTCTAACTAAAATGGAAATATTTGAGGAACCACCCTCCAAAATGAAATTTTGCATTGAACTCTGCAGAGAAAGCCTGAGAACTCCACCTGCCACATTG
>CAUYQV010093496.1:0-12624 GCA_963574575.1 Galagoides demidoff | reverse complement strand
GTTCTGTCTGGCCTTGTAAAATCTTATAAGATGGGAAATAGTCTTCCCATTTTATTGATGAGAAAGCGAAGGACTCAGAGAGAATCACTAACTTGCCTGCTGCCATTTAGCTGATACGTGGGTAGGCTGTGATTCCAATCTAGGTCTCCAGAGCCAGGCTTTTCCTTCCAGGTATTACACACCTCCCTTCTTTAGAATGAGTGAGGGAAGCCAGACACAGCAGCTCATGCCTGTAATCTAGTACCTGGGAGGCTGAGGCAGGTGGATCCCTTGAGCTTAGGAGTTGAAGACCAGCCTAAACAAGAGTGAGACCCTGTTTCTACTAAAAATAGAAAAAACTAGCTGGGCATTGTGGTGCCTGTCTGTAGTCCCAGCTAGTCAGGAGGCTGAGGCAAGAGGATTGCTTGAGTTTAAGAGTTTGAGATTGCTGTGAGCTATGACACCATGGCACTCTACCCAGGGAGACCAAGTTGAGACTGTCTAAAAAAAAAAAAAAAAAGAATGAGTGAAGGAGAATGTCAAGGGTTGGGATGGAGAGCTCTTATTTGACATCTTCTCTAACCAGGAGGCACTTTCTGCACATCCGATTGAGATCATTTATTGACTTGCTCTTATTTATAAATGGATTTCTGGGATCCTAGTAGGCTAAAAGCTCAGAAGAGAGGAAGCTAAAGTTCCATCAACTTTGTGGCCTACAAGAAGAATGCAGCTGGCTTTGTGGGGGCTGCGAGAGCCAAGAACAAATGGGGTCAATTTGGGTTTAGTGAGAAAAGTGTCATGTGTTGGGTTTAGTGAGAAAAGCGTCAATCCCCGTGCAGAACCAGAGGAATGCTTGCTGCCTCCACACCCCTTGCCTGGCTATAGAAGTCTTTCCTTGAGCGGGGACCTGTCTTGAGAGAAGGATTGCCTGCCAGGATTAAGAGCCCCAGATGAGGTTGGTAGTGATGAGCAGCTAGAAATAGGCAGGATTCAATTATGGAGTCTCACTGGTCTTCATTAGTGATGTGAAAAGAACAGTCAAAGGAAGTGCTAATTCAATCTACTGATGATATATTATGCTTTTAAGGCTTCATTGGAAAGATGGACCTTGGCCTGTTATAGATAACCTCCTTCCCCTGCCTTCTAAGTGCTGTCAGATGATGGCTGCTATTTCTGAGTCGTCTCTAGGTCAGGCAAGATTTGGACTCTTACTATCCAGGCACATGTGTCCGTGGTGTTCCTCTGGAGAGAAGCCTGCTGTCAGTGAACTCTAAGCAGTATAGGGGCTAGCTACTCTGGTGGGGAGTGGCTTGTGCTGTGTCCTTCCCTAGGAAGACACCGATTAGGAAGGATGGTAGGTTAGTTGCCATAGGAACAAGGAACATCTCCTCCAGCCAACCAGAGAACAGATGGAAAACAAAATCTTCTTAAAAGGACCATTAGCTCATGGGACTGGTGCCAGGGAAGTAGGCTTTTCTATAGAAGAACTGAAGGGCCTGGTGGCTCAAGCCTGTAATCCTAGCACTCTGGGAGGCTGAGGCAGGTGGATTGCCGGAGCTCAAGAGTTCGAGACCAGCGTGAGCAAGAGTGAGACCCCGTCTCTACTTAGAAATAGAAAAAAGCAGGCACCTCTAGTCTCAGCTACTTGGAACCCTGAGGCAGGAAGATCACATGAACCTGGGAGTTTGAGGTTGCTGTTAGCTAGGTTGATGGCATGGCGTCTAGCTTGGGCAACAGAGTGAGACCCTGTCTCAATTAATAAAATAAAAATAAAGAACTGAGGGGCATATTGAACCTCTTGGTCTGAGAGAATTTTGAGGCCCTCACACAATAAGACTCACGTTTGCTTTGGGAAGTGCAGGAGGAAGAATGCAAGACTTTTTCTCCCCTCAGGAATGACTATCCTTTGTGAACATGATGCAAGGCTGTGTTGGTTCACTAGCCACCAGCTTGGAGCTCCCTGAGTCCTTTGGTCAGTAGTGCTCACCAGCCCTGCTTCTGAGGGATCTTCTTAGCTTGCCCTATGTGGCCACGCCCCCTTCTCCTGTTGCCAGCTCCCTTCTCAATATCCTAGGAGCTTTCTGCACTGGTAGTAGTAAATTTACCTGCCCTTTCTAGCTCTTACCTTCTTCCTTGTCCTTTCAGATGGCCTGATCCCTAGACCAGCTAAGGTCTCCCTTGGTTTGCTGCTGTTAGACAAAATTTCTGGTTCTTTTCCTCTTCCTCTTGTTTGCCTGCCTTTTTTTCTTTATACCAACCACGTATGCAAAGTCAAGAGGACATGCTGGGTCCTCCAGAATTCATCTCATCCCTACCCCTGGTATTAGTTGGGACCTCTGGGTACAAGTTACTGAAACTGCTTAAAGTGCTTAAGCCCCAAAGGGGATTTAATTATAAGGGGACAGGGTGATTCTCAGAGCTCAAGGTCAGAGAAATGTCTGGATTATAGAAATAGACTAGAATTAAGAATCTGAATGCCACAGGGATGGTCTTTCTTCCTCCTTGTGTACTGGCCCTTTTTTTCCTTACACTGCAGAGGCCTTTCAGCTTCCTGGTCAGTCTACAGCAGTGTTTTTCAACCTTTTTTTTTATGTCTCAGCCGCCTTGAATCTATAGTTAAACTTCTGTGGCATGCTTAATTGTGTTGATCAAAGAAAGAATCTATACATACTGTGCTTTAACCTTCTTTTGAAAATAATCTAATTAATGATCTTGGAAAACTTTTCACACCATACCTAAGATCCTCTCATGGCACACCAATGTGTCACAGTGCACTGGCTGAAAAATCACTAGTCTACAAGGTCGAAAAGATGGAAAAGCAGCTTTCTCACGTACATGTTACTAGTAGAATCACTTGGAGAAGGACTGATCTCTCTTCTCAATCCCAGGGCCCATCCCTGGGGAGGAATTTTGACTGAGCTGAGATCAGGTGGCTACCCTGATGTAAGTGAGAACATCGTAGGTTTTAGAAATGTGGCTATTAACACTGCAATTGTGGATATTGGGGTGGGGGGCAGTTTCCAGAAAGGGGTTGGTACTTTCTATCACATACTGGCTCTTATTGGACATCAGAGCCCAGGGGAATTTGGCTTGGAGTATTTGCACACCTTGGCCTCTCTTTCTCAGGTCTCTTCCTGCTTGGCACAAGGATGGCAAGGCCTAGTAGGTAGCATGCAGTATGACTGATGGGGCCCAAGGCATGGCTGCATGTCACTGCCATTCCCTGGGGGTGGAAGAGGCACTGAACCTGACCTTAAAGGCTATTCAGTCTGCTACCCTACACTCAGGTACAACTCTATCCTTTTAGTAAAGTCCTTCACAGAAGATTTTATTGTTCCATCTGACACTAGGGAGTCAATACCTAAAAATCTCACAATTGGAAGTCTCATCACTATTTCTAAATTTAGTCTTCCCTAATGTAATTGAATCCATCCATTGGCCCTCATTCCATCTCAGGTTCATGAGGAAGACTGAGGCCCACCATCTTGTTTAGGTTAGGACTGAATCAGTGAATGTAAAATTGTTTCTGCATGAGAAGACAGAAGTTTGGGCCAGGGTATGTGGGATTTGGAATCATTTCTGACTGGCTGCTGCTCTTCATCCACATGAGCCCTTAGAGAAGGGAAAACACAAGAGTTTGCCTACATATAGAAATGGCAAAGAGCTCGCCTCTGGATTCCTCTCTCCCAGCGATAAGGTCCATGAGGCCAGAGCCAACTTTGGGCCAGGAGAAGGTGTGAAGATTCAGGCAAGTTAAGGGGGAGAGATATGAGGTGTAGGAGGAGGACAGAAAAGGGGTTCCAGACCAAGATGCTATCTTCTGTTACCCACATTGATGAGCCTTGGGGAGATTGGGTAATAAAAACCTGCAAAGAATCCCAAATCCTTTTGGATCTCTGATAAGAAACAACTGATAATTAGCAATGTAGAGGAGACTGAATATTGATTCCTGTGTTTCTGGTGGTCATAGACTGGGAGGATGAGATGATGATAACCACTAACTGCAGGATGGCATTGTTTGAAATGTTTTGTTTTGTTTTTTTCTTAGAGACAGAATCTTTATCGCCCTTGGCAGAGTGCCGTGGCACCACAGTTTACAGCAATCTCCTGGTCCTGGGCTTAGGTGATTCTCTTGCCTCAGCCTTCTGAGTAGTTGGGAGTACAGGTGCCTGCCACAATGCCTGGCTATTTATTTTTTGTTGTTGTTGTTGCACTTTGGCTGGGGCTGGGTTGGGATCCGCCACCCTTGGTATATGGGGCCGGCACTCTACTCACTGAGCCACAGGCGCCGCCCTGTTTTAAGTATTTTATGTGTATTCAGTCACTTAAATCCTCACCATAAATCCTATGAAGTAGAAACTCCTATGACCCCATTTTGCAGAAGAGGAAACTGAGGCATATGGAGATTGAGTAACTTGTCCAAAGCCCCACTGCTATAAAAGAGCAGAGTCAGGATTCAAATGTGGCTACCTGGCCATCCTTCCCCTTCTGTCTGATTAGGGAACTAGGCAGTCTTATCCCAGGTGAACTATGAGAAAAAACCCATCTGATGTTAGCTTATATGGTAGAAGTTCCTTTTTTTTTTTTTTAAAAGACAGAGCCTCAAGCTATCCCCCTGGATAGAGTGCTATAGCATCACAGCTCACAGCAACCTCCAACTCCTGGGCTCAAGCAAGTCTCCTGCCTCCACCTCCCAAATAGCTGGGACCATAGGCACCCGCCACAATGCCCGACTATTTTTTTTGTTGTTGTTGCAGCCATCGTTGTTTGGCGGGCCCGGGCTGGATTCAAACCGACCACCTTAGGTGTATGTGGCTGGCGCCTTAGCCACTTGAGCCACAGGCGCCGAGCCTGGTAGAAGTTCTTGTTGGATAGAGGAAAATAAAGGGGGAAGAGGATTAGTCTTTGTCCTGTGATTTTCTAGCAAGAGAAAAACAATTTACATTTAGACAAGCTGTGTGTTTTCCTACCAGAAGGCAGTGCTCAAGGGTTAAATGTCACATCACAGACAACTATTGTTAGAGCCAGGAGAGCATTTTTTAGGAAGAAGGTTGTGTTAGTCAGTGACTTTCTCCATCTGAATCCATCTTTATCTCTACACTTGGCTCTAAATTCTCTTACTTTCTCTCGGTGGAGCTGGTGGTCGGGGAGGAGGAATCTGGGGGAGTAGTCTCTGGTTCCAGTGGTATTAGTTATGTTCCTAAAGCTGACCCCACTCTCATGGCATCAGATTGGATTAGCTTTTCTTGGTGCTGCTCCCCACTTTGTTTATATTCTCCTTCGTGCCTTACTCCCTCAAACCTCTTACCCCCATCTGCTGCATCTCCAAAGGAGCCAGTGGGGAGGAGGCAGCCCCACTCAGCTCTGCTCTGTGAGGCATATGGGAGGAGGGTGGGGAGTGGAGAGTTTCCCTCTGATCCTGCCTGACTCCCCTGGAGCCAGTGAGATGGGGGTGTCTCTGAGTGGAGCAGAAGGAGGGCCTGGAGGGGCCCAGGAGCCAGACTGTTTCTGTAACACAGAGCACATCTGCAGCCAGCCGCAGAGAAGGTCAAACTCTGGGCGCAGGACTGGAATGCAAGGGCCAGTCATGGGGGTAGGGGTGGGGGAGCTGTGGTTTCACTCTTTCTGGCAGCAGCTGGGAGGGCCCCTGCAGTGCCCTTTGGGGAAGGTGGGGCTACCCGCAGCAAAGTAGGTAGAGTGAGGAGGGACCTAGTGGACAGTAGTGGTGTGGTGGGTAGGAGAGGGGAGGGGAGGGCAGGAAGAACCATATACCCATTGCACTGAGGGGGAGAGGAATTTACTTCCAAGATGTGAGAGCTCTAATCTGTGCTTTCTGCCATTAAAAAAAAAAAAAATCAGGTCAGGCCAAGTACTGTGTGAGAGGAAAGAAATAGTGCTGAGGCTGGATAAGGAGGCTCACAGAAACACATGTGTGAGTGTGCCCGTGTTCAGAAAGCCGCACCTGTGGGGTGAGATCGTCATGAAGTCATGAATCCTAGCTTGCAGTGGCCCCTTCCAAGCCCCTAGTTAGTCTTTTTTTTTTTTTTTGACAGAGTCTCACTATGTCATCCTCAGTAGAGTGCACAGCTCACAGCAACCTCAAACTCTTGGGCTTAAGGGATTCTCTTGCCTCAGTCTCTCAAGTGGCTGGAACTGCAGCTGCCACCACAACGCCTGGCTATTTTTTTGTTGCAGTTGTTTAGCTGGCCCAGGCTGGGTTCAAACCCGTCACCCTCGGTGTATGTGGCTGGCGCCATAACCACTGTGTTATGGGCGCTGAGCCTGTAGTCTTTTTCTTAAAGAGGTCCTCCTCAAATTGTACAAGCTTCAGTCCCCACCAGACCCAGATCTCCCCTGCAACCATGTGACCTGACAGTCACATGCCCTTTTTTTCCCAGCCCTGCCCTTTACACACACTCACCTGGCAGCTTCTCTGCTTTGCTGTCTTCCTTGCATGCATGCATGTGGCTCTGGAATTCTGTCTATAGCAGCGGTTCTCAACCTGTGGGTCGCGACCCCTTTGGGGGTTGAACGACCCTTTCACAGGGGTCGCCTAAGACTAGCCTGCATATCAGATGTTTACATTACGATTCATAACAGTAGCAAAATTACAGTTATGAAGTAGCAATAAAGATAATTTTATGCTTGGGGGTCACCACAACATGAGGAACTGTATTAAAGGGTCGCAGCATTAGGAAGGTTGAGAACCACTGATCTATAGTTAGAAAATTGCCCTGTCCTAGAAAGGGCTATGTTGGTCAGTCTGACTGCTGCATGACCTATGGCCACCCTGCTCTTGGCCCTCCCTACTTTAGCCTCTTAGACCACAATCTGTTGATTTGTTTTCCTTCTTGTGCTATGGGTCCTCCCCAGCTGAATCTAAACCTCTAGAGTGGGGACAGGGTTTCAGATGAGAAGGCAGGCTTTAGAGGGAGGCTTTTTCCAAAGAACCCCAAACACCCAGGACTTGGCAATCTTCGTTTACTCTAGGGGCAATGTGATTCCCTCCCTCTGTCCAGTCGGCTCTGAGGGAACAAGAACTTTCCCCACATTATGCAGCAGATGGGGATCCTGTAACCACTAGGGCTTGGGTCTTCTAAGTTAGCTCTTCCTGCCCAGCAATGTTGCCCTAGAATTGACTTGCCTTCTTACTTTCTAGTAAGATAAGACATAGAAAAAGAAGTCCTGGCTCGGCGCCTGTGGCTCAGTCGGCTAAGGCGCCAGCCACGTACACCTAAGGTGGCGGGTTCCAATCCCCAGCCCGGACCCGCCAAACAACAATGATGACTGCAACCAAAAAATGGCCGGGTGTTGTGGCGGGCGCCTGTGGTCCCAGCTACTTGGGAGGCTGAGGCAGGAGACTCGCTTGAGCTCAGGAGTTGGAGGTTGCTATGAGCTGTGATGCCATGGCACTCTACCCAGGGAGGGAGATAGCCTGAGGCTCCATCTAAAAAAAAAAGAAGAAAAATCCTTTTGGTTATAGTGCAGCAAATTCTTTGACAGGAAAAAGAGAAGTAGAGATTAATTAGAGCATTGTTATGATTTACTTGAGAACAGTTGTAAAATTCATTTTGTTCTGGGTCTTGATTTTTCTTTTAATTAGTAATTTAGAAATTTGTCCATATTTTTCAAGTAACTTTAATCCTGATTTTGTTTAAATTAAAGAATTTCCTTTTATAAATGATTTTCCTGGTGTTTCTGTGACCTTGATGTAGAAATAAAAAGGAGCCATTTCTGAATCATTTGCTACTCTTTGAGAAACACTGGTAAAGAATCCAGAAATGGTTTTTTAATTATGTTGGTACATAGTTGATGGAATATGGGTAGATTTTTTTATTTTGTATTTTTTTTTTTAGCGACAGAGTCTCACTTTGTTGCTCTCGGTAGAGTGCTATAGTGTTACAGCTCACAGCTGTAGTTACCTCCAACTCTTGGGCTTAGTCAATTCTCTTGCCTCAGCCTCCTGAGTAGCTGGGACTACAGGTGCCCACCATAACTTCCAGCTATTTTTTTGTTGCAGTTTGGCTGGGGTTCACGTTCGAACCCACCACCCTTGGTATATGGGGCCAGCGCCCTGCCCTACTCACTGAGCCACAGGCGCCGACCCAATATAGATAGATTTTAAAATATATTATTTATTTATTTATTTATTTAGAGACAGAGCCTCACTTTATTGGTGTCAGTAGGATGCTGTAGCGTCCGTCACAGCTCACAGCAACCTCCAACTCCTGGGCTTAGGCAATTCTCTTGCTTCGGCCTCCTGAGTAGCTCGGACTACAGGTGCCTGCCACAATGCCCAGCTATTTTTTTTGTTGCAGTTTGGCTGGAGCCAGGTTTGAACACCCACTGAGCCACCGGCGCCACCCTTAAAAATTTTTTTAATAGAGTTGTCTTATAGTATATAAGAAAAAATAATCAACCTCATAAATATATATACATAGAGCTTAGGACAAGGCCATGTTTAAAAAAATAAGTCAATATATAGTATCAAGTAAATACTAGTAATGTTTAGATTTGACAAAAATGTAAACAGGAGGATACCTGAATGATTGAAGTTTGGGAAATAGCAGTACTTAAGATCACTTAATTGGCCAGGTATGATGGCTCATGCCTGTAATCCTAGCACTCTGGGAGGCGGAGGTGGGTGGATTTCCTGAGTAGAAGTTCAAAACCAGCCTGAGCAAGAGGGAGACCCTGTCTCTAAAAATAGCCAGGCATTGTGGCAGGCATTTGCAGTCCCAGCTACTTGGGAAGCTGAGACAAGAGGATCGCTTGAGCACAAGAGTTTGAGGATGCTGTGAGCCAGGGCACTCTACAAGGGTGACAAAGTGAGACTCTGTCTCAAAAAAATATTCAATTAAGTGTTTTATCATGTGAATTAATGAAAAACCCCATTAAAAACAAGGACAAAGTAATCAAAGTGACATAGTAAGATAGTTAAGAGCATGGGCTCTGGAATAAAATTACATGGGTTTTGAGTTCCCATCTTCTCCAGTTAATAATTTTATAATCTTGAATAAGCTACTTGTCCCTTAAAAATATTTTCTAATTTTTAAAATGTAGAGATGCTGCTATCTATATTACCAAGGTTAAGTAAAATGAACCAGTAGGGTGTTTCATGTAGTGCCTGACACGGGTGAGTTCATTTACTATCCTATTACTCCAGTTAAATGCTAGTTTGTTACTTGATAATGTGAAGAACAATGTGAACTAGTTTAAGGAAGCTACTTGATCAAGTAGAAGTCCTTTAGGGAAACTTGGTTTAATGAATTGGTAAGAATGACATACAGCATAGCAGTCATTTTTTTTCATAAATAAGTACTAATGTTCTTATTGGTAAAGAATTCTCTTCAGTATGTATAATACTTTGCCTTAAAGTAGTGTTCAGATATAATTATTTAGCACTTCTTTTTTGCCATATGAAAAAATCCAAATTAATGATATTTGAATTAGTGATTCCTCATTAGATTACCCCTTGTTAAAATAGAATAAAACCTTTGTATCTAGATCATTATCTATTTGTACTTAAATAGAAATGTAGAAATTTGATTTATCCTCAGTGTTCTCCAGTAGGCCCAATTTTAGCTTCCTCCTCGCACTTTCACCATTTTTCCTTTTGCTGTTCATGCTGCTCAATAAGAATCTTTTTTGTTTTTTGATACTTGTGATGTGCCAGGTACTGATCTAGTCGCTAGGAATACAGCAGTGAATGAAACAAATAATACCATCTTTATAAAGTTAATATTCTAGTGGGAGGAAACAGATAAAACATAATAAACAAAATTGTAATTTAAATAAATACTTTGAGAAAAATAAAACAGGAAAGGTCAGAAGGAAGGATGCTACTTGCTGGTGTTTCAAATTGAAATCATCACTTAGAAAGTAACCTTAGAGCGAATTCTTGAAAGAAAGAAGTGAATGAGCCCAGTGAATATATGAGAGGAGAGAATTCTTGATCTGGGTTTCTCAACATTTAATATACATACTAATCACTTCAGAAACTTTTTTCTATTTTTTGAAGACAGCCTTACTCTGTTGCCCTAGGTTGAGTGCCATGGCGTCATAGTTCATAGCAACCTCAAATTTTTGGGCTTGATAGAGTGCTGTGATGTCACAGCTCACAGCAACCTCCAATTCCTGGGCTTAGGCGATTCTCCTGCCTCAGCCTCCTGAGTAGCTGGGAGTACAGGCGTCTACCACAACGCCTGGCTATTTTTTGTTGCAGTTTGGCGGGGGCTGGGTTTGAATTCTACTCACTGAACCGTAGGTGCTGCCCCAGTGTCTTACTCTCCATCAGGCTGGTCTCTAACTTCTGAGCTCAAGCAGTCCCCTGCCTTGGCCTCCCAGTGTATTGGAGAGCATATTAAAATGCAGCTTCTTAAGCCTCATAATGTGCTTCAGAGATTTTTGATTCAGAAGGCCTGGGGTGGAACCTGAGAAATTGGATTTGTAATAAGCTTCCAAGTGCTGCCAATCAGGATTCTGCTTTGGGCCAGCAAGCCCTGTCACCTTTATTGTGTTTTCAATATGGCAGCCAGAATGATCCTGTTAAAATGAGTCAGATTATGTGACCTCTATACAGAATGTTTAAGTAGCTTCCCATACATCAGAGTAAAAGCTAGTGTTCTTACAGTGACTAGTAGAGCCTTACATGACCCAGGACACTCCCATACTTCTCTGCCCTCATTTGTTTACTTCTCACTCTTTCTCTGTGTCTTCTCCAACTGCATGTTTTTTTTTTTGTATTTCCTAACATGTGAAGGCAGATGTCCACTGGAGGGCCTTTTGCATTTACTTTTTCCTTTGCTTGGACCATTGATCTCCCAGTGTCTGTAGGGCTACCTCTCTTAACCTCCTTCACCTTCTTAATGAGGCTTTTACTAGATCCCTTATCTAAAATTTATGGCCTGGCGTGGCGCCTGTAGTACAGTGGTTACAGAGCCCTGCCACATACACCGGGGCTGCTAAACAATGACAACTGCAACAAGAAAATAGCTGGGCATTGTGGTGGGCTCCTGTGGTCCCCCAGCTACTTCAGGGGCTGAGGCAAGAGAATCACTTGAACCCAGGAGTTTGAGGTTGCTGTAAGCTGTGACACCACAGCATGATACCGAGGGTGACATGGTGAGACTGTCTCAAAAAAAAAAAAAAAACACACACAAAAACTACACTAAATTAGTTTTTCAAATACTAAGACATAATTGCAAATTTCTTGGCATCAGTGTTACCCTGATTATAATTTAAGAAACACTTAATAGCCAGGCATAATAGCTTGTGCTTTTGTAGTGTCAGCTACTCAGGAGGCTGAGGCAGGAGGATCACTTAAGCCCAGGAGTTAAAGGCTGCAGTGAGCTGTGTTCATACCACCACACTGCAGCCTGGGTGATAGAGCCAGACCCTCTCTCCAAAAAAAAAAAAGAAAAATAATTGTTTATGTAACTCAGCTACAATTCTGGTGACTTTTGGCATTTGAGTTCTTTTTATAATATTGTCTGAGAGTTTGCCTTCCTATTTTAAAAAATCCGTTGCTTTTGTAGTAGGAAATATACCACATTCAGAGGCACATCATTTCTTTTTTATTTAGAAAGTCAGTGCTATTGAAGGGTAGAATGGACTTAATCAGGTTCACATAGATGGCATGTAGTTGGCTTTTGAGGGCAGAGTGGAGGAATTTGTTTATTATCTGTGAGAACTTCTTTTTGGAATTGCTTTAAAATATATCCAGACTTATTTATTTATTCAGCACACTTTTATGAAGTTGTCAGCTCTGGTCTAAGAATTGTATTAAAATCTTGAAGGTACAAAGTTAAATAAGACCTGGTCATTAGCATCAAAGAATCTATCATCTAAAGTAGGAAATAGATAAATGAATACAAATTCCATTACTCTGTAAATGGGAGATTAAGGAGAGTAATAGAAGAATATAAAAGATATCAGACCAGCTTTGGGAAACAGATGGCACTTAAGCTGGATTTTGAAGAACAGGTAAATATTACCAGTTGAATTGAGAAGGCATTGATGGGAAAGGAAATAGCATATTTAAAGACATTGAATTAGCAGTGATTCATTCTAGCGCATTTGGTATGAATGAAGTGAAAAGTGTTAGGCAGGACCTGAGGTTAGAGGTATAGGTAAGTTAGCTCTCTTTCTTTAGGTTTAAGCTTAAATGACATTTCCTCAGAGAAGCTTTCTCTGACTTTGATATCTAAAGTTGGTCTTTCTGTCAGTTCCTTGCTTTTTTCCTTTATAGCATTTATTATAATTGGTAATTACTGTTTTTGTTCTGTTTACTGTCTTCATGAGGGCAAAGGATTATGTGTAATATTCTAGGAAGTTTAAACTTCATCTTGAACTCTTCGAAAGCCTTTTACATATGTATTTATTTATTTAGACAGAGTTTCACTTTGTCACTTTCGTAGAGTGCCTTGGTGTCATAGCTCACAGCAACCTTAAACTCTTGGGCTCAAGTGATTCTCTTGCCTCAGTTTCCTTGGTAGCTGGGACTACAGGCACCCACCACAATGGTCAGCTATTTTTATTTTTTATTTTTTATTTTTTTGTTTAGCGGGCCTGGGCTGACTTTGAATCTACCAGCTCCAGAGCATGTGACTGGCTTCCTAACCACTGAGCTACAGGTGCCCAGCA
>CAUYQV010093489.1:0-25000 GCA_963574575.1 Galagoides demidoff | reverse complement strand
AGTCTAAATTCTTCTGCAACTCAGAGGCTTTCTAGAGCTGGTGAATAACTCAGTTCTGAACCTGAAGCAAATTAGAGTTTATACTCAGGTGTCAATTCCAGCCTCCACCTGCCCACTGCCTTTGTCTCAGCTATTCCCCTGAGGGCTGGTGCTAATTGTCTCTTTACTTACAAAAGTTACCAAGTCCTATTGTTCAGCTTGTGACTGCTGCCCAGAATCTCTTGGTTGCCCAGAGAAATGGGGCTCACCTGTCTGGAATTGTGTCAGTTCGCAGTTCAGGATGCCACCACTGCTGTATGGCTTCCTCCGATCCAACTTTCTTCTCCTCACTCCTGTTGCACAGTCAGCACAGAGCAGCACCAGCCCTTTCCCCCTTCGCTTCTCTCCAGGAGATGCCCAAGAATCTGGACTCCATAGGTAACAATCCTCTAGACCTCAGGGTAGGAGAGGAAGTCCTTGGAGTTCAATGTTGCAGGTGGGGACTATATACAATTTTATACAGTTTTAAAGTTTTATGCCTGGCAAGAGGGTGCTGTGGCACACCAGCAGGGGTAGGAGGTCTAGTTTTTAGGGGTTCTCTCCCGTGGGATAGAGTAGGAGGATGTTGGAACTCTGCTCACTTCTTTGCATGGAGTAAACTATGAGCCCTTCTTGTGGGGGGATGGGACTCCGCTTGGTGGTGGATTTTGTACCTTTTGGTTGTATTTTTGAGGTCGCAGCTTGCCTCAGGAAGGTTGAAGTGCACTCTTCAATCTTCTCTCTTGGCTCTGCTCCAAACCATCAGCTCCTTTGCTAAACTTCTGTCCTTCTGGCTGGAAGCTTCTGTAAAAAGCTGGCTACAGTCCACCATCTTGGCTCCACCCCCTATAATTATTTTTATATGTAATTTTTTAATGCTTTAAAATTTTTCTTAAATTTGCCAATAAAGTGGTTTGTTGTTATTATCTAACTTGCCCTGGATACTCTGAAGAGACAGCATGTATTCACAGAGAGATTGGATAAAATGTAAGGGGACAGAAAATACTCAACTAGTGATCTAGGAAAATCTAGTGGAATTGGGGTAGTTAAGAGCAATGCAGGAGAGATTTTTGAATATAACTTGTTTGCCAGTAGGAGTGCTTTCCTCTCAACTATTACCAGGTTTAATTGAAAATAATTAATTCCTTTAACTGAATAGTTTTGTAGTTTGTAGCCATGAAAAGTACTTGTGGAAGTAATTTTTTATTAAAAGAAAACTAAAGGGGTTAGTGAATTGACTTATTGAAGAAGATATAATTCCCTTTTGTCATGCAGTTTACATATTAAACTTTTACCACTGGAGAATAATTTATTATTTTTGGACAATGGTAATATTGTCATAAGATCAATCTGGCATCTTTAGGAAGGGTATGTTTTTCAAGTAGAACAGTTTGGAAGATGAAGATTTTTAGAACAATTCAGGAGAAGGGAGATATCTGAACCTATGCAGTTGTGGTTAAATGGAAAAGGACAGACATTATAGTAGACACAGCAGAAACAGAATCAATGAGACTTGTTAGACTAATAGTTCATGCTCGGGGCTGAATCTGCAGATTGTAATGCACAATTGTTGAAAGAGTTCCTCAAGGACTTTCAGCAATACTTATATCTATTGAAGTGAAAGAAGTTTTAAGAGGAACAAAAACATTTCTTAGCACTGGCTCATAAGTTCATTTTTCTGTTCTACCAAAATCTGCAATGGGTACATTCAGTAAAACACAATCCCTTGCTTACATTTGATTCAATTCAATAAAAAAGGAAACAGTTTTAATAAGGTAATGCAATCACCATAATAATTACAATATGTTAGAATTGCATAGCACCCCAGAACTCAAGATTATTTCACACATTCCCAATCCATCCTGTGTGAGATCATATCAGGGATGACCATTTTCTATGAATATAACAGGCAATAGCAAAGGCATAAAGGTTAAAGCTGTGTGCTGTGTGTTGAAGACTTGTTCTATTTAGAGGCTCAGTATGGCTATTGCAAGTAGTACAAGCCACACTCCTTTCTTGGTGAGAATTTAGCCTTAAATTCATTTTTATCTGAACTTGGGCTTTGACTTTCCTGAACATGGAAGTAGAGCAACCCTTTTTCTCTGATTTAGGACAAACACTGCAGAAATATTTTAAGAACTTAATGAATTGTAAGTAGCATTGTTATTGAAACTTCTACAAAAAGGAATGCAGTTGCTTATTCATGCCTAGCCTTTGTTCTTTCTGTCATAATTGGCAGAAATAATAACATTCACAGTAAAATATAAATTGGATGATTATGCTTTGTAGATTTATAAAACCCTCGCCAGCTTGTTTCAAAGATCAAAGTAGTCTGCAGATATAAATTTCAAGCCATCATTTTAAATGCCAATCTGCTAGGTTTCTTAAGTGTATTGAGTGATCAGTTATACTGGCCGCTGCACAGAAGTCTTTACTCTCCAGAAATAACCTCAAGAGCTTGCTCTGTAGAATGTAGTAATGCTTTCTCTTGGGAGCACATCACAAAACATAAAGGTGAAGAATAAAACTATTTTTCCCAAGGAGCATGTTTGAGATCCAAAGTTCTTTATTTCCAAGTCCTTTCCAAGCTCTGAGACACAAAATAGAGAAGAAAAACCACAAAGGAGATTCACATTATTATGTCTGTCATGTTTCCACTAGACTGTACAGTCTCTGTAGTTTTTTTTCCAATGCAGTCATCACACTAAAAATACTTAGAGGGAAAATAACATCAGAAGATAAAACTTTTCTGAGAAACCTGTAATATAAATGGCAAAGAGCAGTACATGAGTGGGACATTACTTGGTCACATCAGATCCGTTCTAACTACTTTCTACTCAGGTTTTGCAAAGCAAGAGACAAAAAAGAGAAGCGATGTAGAATTTTGTTCAGATGCTTTATTCTGGAGAAAGAGGAGGCAATTTTCCTTATAAAGAAATTTATTCATCAACAGCTATAGAACATCATTGACATCTGCCACCTGCTATCTGAATATGACCTTTCTGAGACTCAGTTGTCATTCGTGCAACTCAGCATACTCAGAGTCATTATGAAAAGTAAAAGAGATTCTACTTTGGAAACTGCATTGTGAAATGCTATGAAAATGAAAAGAGAGTTATTATGGTTCTTCATGTCAATTTCAGTCGAATGGCTGTGTCTGTGACTTTCTTTTGACCATCTTGTCTTAATATTGAACGTCAACTATTATTAAATTAACGTAAGAAAGAAACTTTATAAAATGGATGTGGAATTTCATGTTCAGAAAATTAAAAATTAGAAATTTAGAAATTACCATTGCTTAGTCCCTACTCCAGAATAAACACAGTTAACATTATAAACTTTTTTCTCCCTTTTATTAAAAATCATCTTTGGGAAGAATGATTCTTCCTCAAAGGAACCATAGTGCATTTCTGTTCAAGAGTAGGGTGGCATCTGCACAAACACACATAAATGCGTATCTTCCCAGGACCCCAAGGACTTATAATGATCAATAGAGCAGATTTTTAACACTTTTGAAAGGTCCACCAGGTACACAGTGAGTTGTGGGAAATGGGTGGCATCTTTCCTGCCTCTCTCTACAGACTAAAGTGGATCTCTGCGATGTGCGTCAAGGTGTTGGGTAGAACTGCTACACCCTGTTTATTTCCCTGCTCTTTTTATGATGCTTAAACAGGAAAGCCAAATGCTGCACCCACCGTCAGTTATGTTTGACTGCAGAAGGCTTCCTTGATGCAAGCTAGTACCCAACCTGGCATTCTGCCAAATGTGTCCATTTCTATGTATGCATCAGGACCAAGGTTAGTGACATATTATCAGATGACTTCTGTTTTTTTGTTTTGTTTTGTTTTTTTTCAGATTGATATAAGGGTAAAGATGATTAGGTTACATTGTTTGCATCTGTTAGGAAAAGTCCAGGGTGTAGTTGTGGCCCTCCTCCAGGAGGTGTGCCCTATACACTTATACTGTGCCCATCAGGTGAGAGCAAACCAAGATGACTTCTTAACTGGGCTGAGGTTTGACAAATGTCCTATAACCAAGTGTCCTGCCCTTAAGCAGTGCAGCATGAAGTGGTTTCACAGAACTAGACCACTTACATAAGCTGTCTCTTTTTCTCGAAGGTTGACAACAGGTTAGAGAAGGCATCTGACAAGTTCCCCACCAGTCTAGCTTGTTTACTCACAGCCGGATATGACGTGTGCAAGGTTACCCAGTGATGTCAGTTCCTAGAACAGACACCTACATAAACATAAGCATAAAATTCCAAATTATCTATCTACTGAAATCTTTGAATAATATGATTAATATGAACATCAATGCTAAAATTGAATATTAAGTTTGTAAGTTCTATTCATCCAAACACATAGTAATTATCCATATTTTTCTTATATAAATTTGCTGATGTAAGACTATGAAATCTATAGGGCTATACAATGTGTCATGTTCAACTTGTTGTACAATAGCTGCTGCAGTAAGTAACACTTTTAATATTTTTCTAAAAAAAATTTGGACTACTTTGATTACACCAAGTAAAGTTGAAGAACAGAAACCCCAGAAGGTGAGAAATACTGGTGGCTGCCTGCATTTAGCTGCCCTTCAAAACAAGGGCAGGGCGGAACAATCTAGGCCTCAGCCCCCAGCATGGTATAATCAGCTATTTAAGAAAAATATCTTAGTTGCATGTAAATGTCCTCATAAACCTTCACTTTCCTGGGAATCACATTCAAGTAATTATATAGTGTCAGGAAGTCATTGCTTTGGAGGGTTGCAAAGCATAGAGAACATGTGTCATAAATAAAATACAAACTATTCCGAAACATGTTAATACTTTCCCATCCTATGTCAGAGTTCGTCCAACATGATGGGTTCCAGTTTCACCCCAATGTTGGAAGACGCCCAACATGTTTATTTTTCTGTTGTGTTCTACACAAGTCTTCAACTTGCTCTGGAATTACAGAAAACAAAAATATATAACAGGAACAAAGACGCTCCAGGGATGTGAGTTATGTGTCTATCAATGTGATATGAAAATGATGTGCCTCTCACCCCATGAAAAGAGGCTGGTGACAGTGCTGAGCCCATGTTTTGGCCTCCAACACAGCTGGATCACTGGCTGTAAGAAGAAACAGCCTGTTCAATTTGAAGACCTGCTAGTTATTTTAGTATACGCAAAGTTTATGGGAAGAGCAGACACAGTTGATCAGTACTGTGGATGTTATGGACTTACAAGGAGGTCTTAGAAATGGTGGACAAATTATTCTTGGCTAAAGGAAGTTGCAGTTGTGAACAGCTACATCCTTTACTTATTAGATAAGAAGGAGAGTGGAGAGAAAGTGCAGGCACATCATTCTTAAGGGAGAATTTCATCACTCAGCTTGTGAACAATAATGTGAGGAACCAAAATTAAAGAAAGAGGGGAAGACTGTCATCCTCTAACACTGAGGTGAGGCTGAATGGGAAGACACATTTTATAACACAATGTGAAAATAAGCATCAACAAAGGATTGCAGGGTTTGCAGCAGAAGAAACGAGAAAGGTGGAAGGAGAGAAACCATTTTCTACTGTGAGATACACAAGAGGAAGCCTGGATTTCATCCTGGAGATTGCTTCAAGTATCAGACTCAGGAGAATTATAAACAAAAATAAACAAAAACACTTTAGTCATTTTAACCTAAAGTAGATAATAAAATCATCAGGGAGCTCATATTTATGTTTTTCTCTTTTAAAACTATAGGAAAATTGTAAGGAACCTACCAGTCTCTTTCCACCCAAAATAAATAGGAGCTTGGGAATATGTGGGTAGCAGAAAAATTGGGTTGGATTAATACGAAACTTTCTTCTAAAGAATGCTTCTCAGGAGGGGTTAAAGCAGAATGGCTGAAGAAACCTCCAGTGATTTTCTCTCCATACAAACACCAAATTCGACAACTATCCACATAAGGTAAGCACATTCAGAAGAACCAAGAATTAGGAGAGTGATCATGCTGCCTGGTTTTAACATGACATCAAGGAAAGAGGAACTGAAGAGGCAGAAAAGAGCCTTGCACTGCCTTTGCCACCTCTCTCTCAACCCCGACAGTAAAGACAGAATCTATGTGCACAGGGGAAGGACAGTGACATGATTTTGGAAGTTTGTGTTGAAACTCGGGGCTGCTATGTCACAGGGGAGTTCATTGGGAACATTTAGACCAGCCTGGGCAGAGGGAAATCCTTTGCCCTGAAACCAGAATTCCAGAGTTCCAGCTAGCCCTACCACCAGCTGACAAAAAGCAGCCAGAGACCTGTGAGGACATCGGGCCACAAAGGCTGCAGTCCTTATGCAGTTCCTGTGGCTTTGCAGGCTTGGAGCCACAATGTGAAGCTTGTGAGCAATGGTTCCCAGCTTGGAGCCAGTGGGCATGGGGTGCATAGGACCCAGTGAGACACTAGCAGCTCCAGCCAAGTTATTGCCTATGTCAGCCCTTCTCCCACTATGGGCAGAATGGCTCAAGGAATCTTCTCCCAGTCAGGGAGGAAAGGAAGCATCCAGAGGACTTTGTTCTGCATCTTGTATATCAGCTCAGCTGTAGTAAAATAGAACACAAGTGGACTCCAGAGCTCAGGCCTTAGTTCCAGGACTGTGCTACAGGTCTACCCTAGGCCAGAAGGAAATTTGCTGCGAAGGAAATGCTTCAGTCTTGGCAGGATTCACCCTCTGCTGACCAAAGAGCCATTGGGTTTTGAATACACATCACAGGTGGCCAGGCATTGTCACCATGGGCTTTGGGTGAGATGGGGCTGGGTTTAGGTATGACTTGGCACCAAGAGCCATGAGGAATTTCCCACATCACTCCTCCTCCAACTCCAGCAGCCCAGCACAGAGAGTAAGTGAAGAGAGTAAGAGACTTTCCCCAGTAATCTCAGAATTCTCCTGTAATCTTACTGAAATCCACCAAGATGAGACCACCAGGAGTCTAAGAGGTACAGCATTACTGAGCTTGGGACACTCCCAGTGCTGATATGGCTGTAGTGATCAAAGACTTAGGTCACAACAATAAATTCTCTTTGAATATCTCAAAAGCCTTCTCAAGAAAGATAGGTAGAAATAAGACCAGACTGAAAAGATTAAAATCAATACCAAACTCTCTAATATCCAGATACTGATGAAATCATGAAAAATATTCAAGAAAACATGACCTCTCCAAAGGAACTAAATACCAGTGGGCAAACATGGAGTGATTATGTGAGCTTCAGACAAAGAATTCAAAATAGCTGTCCTGAAGAAGCTCAGTGTACTTTAAGACAACACAGGGAAGGAATTCAGAAACCTATCAGAGAAATTTAACAAGAGATTGAAATAATAAAACAAACCAAGCAGAAAGTCAGGAGTTTGAGAATTCAATCGCCAATTTAAGAAATGCATTAGAGTCTCTAAACAGCAGAATTGACCACACTAAACAGCAGAATTGACCAGGGAAAACAAATTGGCTTCAAGATAGGCTATTTGAAAATACATGGAAGAGAAAAAAAGCATAAAGAATGAAAAAAAAAATGTCTACAAGATTTAGAAACCAGCCTCCCAAGGGCAAGTCTAAGAGCCATGGGCTTTAAAGAGGAGGCAGAGTGAGAGACTGGGGCAGAAAATATATTCAGAATAAAACAGCAGAGAACTGTCCAAACCCAGAGTGAGATATCAATACACAGATACAAGAAGGTCATGGGGCACCAAGCAACTTTAAACTAAACAAGACTAGATGAAAACATTTAATAATCAAACTCCCAAAGGTCACAGATAAATAAAAGTTCCTAAGAGAAACAAAAAAACTTAATATATAAAGGATAATCAATACATCTGGCAGCAAATTTCTGAGTGGAAAACTTACAGGCACAGAGAGAGTGGCATGACATACTTAAAGTGCTTAAGGAAAGAAAAGAAAACTAAATCCTAGAGTACTATATCTTTTTTAAAAACACTCTTCTAACATGAAGGTGAAATAAAGACATCCTCAGACAAACAAAAGCTGAGGGATACCATCAAACCAGACCTGTCCTACAAGAAATGCTAAAAGGAATTATCCAATTTGAAAGAAAAGAGCATTAGTGAATACTCAAATCACCTGAAGTTATTCAACTGCGCTGCTAACGCTCTGTTGCTGTGACTGTGGGGTATCAACCACTTGTGTCTTGAGTAACAAGACTGAAAGGCAAATCTATCAAAAGTAGCTCTGTCAGTTCTTCCGAAGGTACTTCAAGATGATTCTTTTGTTCACTCCTTTTCTATTATAGTTAGTTGGTATAGTCTTTTGTCAGTCATGAAAGCTACATTAAGAAGATCAATTGGCTCGGCGCCTGTGGCTCAATCGGCTAGGGCGCCAGCCACATACACCTAAGGTGGCAGGTTCGAATCCCCAGCCCGGACCTGCCAAACAACAATGATGGCTGCAACCAAAAAATGGCCGGGCGTTGTGGCAGGTGCCTGTGGTCCCAGCTACTTGGGAGGTGGAGGCAGGAGACTCGCTTGAGCCCAGGAGTTGGAGTTTGCTATGAGCTGTGATGCCATGGCACTCTACTCAGGGGGATAGCTTGAGGCTCCATCTCAAAAAAAAAAAAAAAAAAAAAAGAAATACAATCAAACAAGTAAGAACTGAGGCATTTAAAATGTGGTTAATATGAAGCTTGACACTGCCAGGAATCCTGGTGGCTACACCACTGACTATGGCAGCATGGGAGGGGAAGTGGCTACTCATCTCTCTCTAACCTCTAGCACCAATTTCTACTTTAGCAAACCCTGAGGACAAGAGGGAAGCTGAATATAAAAGTGAAAAGAACAGTGGAGCAAGGAATCAGAAGACCTGGGTTCTGTCCTTGGACAAACCACCTAACTAAGGAAACTGAGCAGAATAATTTCCAGCTTCTGTGTCCTTGTCTGCCAATAATACCTGCTCCCCTCCACCTGCCAAGGTATTTTGATAACAAAATGAGATAATCTACATGCTGGTGCTTTGAAAAGTATATATCAAAGTTTCTACAGCACATTCATTACTGAAATGAATCTTGCTATGATGGCAAAAAACTTTTACTCCATTGGCTTGAACTAAAACTATAATATTACTTACCAATTTTTGAGCTAAAACTGATACTGTTGTAATATCCTTATTTTGAGATGGTTTTCAAAATAGCACTTATCACATTGCGGTTATAAAAATGACCATGGACATTCTCCACTTAAAATGTGTGTATTGCTCCAGACAGCACAGATCTGATGTCCACTCCCAATGGCCAAGCAAGAGGCAGAGTAGTAATCTGATAAGTTTGAAAAGCTATACACAGCCCAAGATGAAGGCTGTGGGGCACCCAAAAGATCAGCTCACTCTTTCGCCATTGTATTTGAGACTTTGGGAGATGCCTTAAGAAGACAGTAGCAGCCAGTAGAGGTCTAGACCATGATACAGATATATAAATACATAAAGTTGAGAGCCTCCTGGTGAATTTCATGTGGTCGACTTACCTCTTTTGAATAGAGCATAACAAAAGAATCCCTTTCTCCCAAAACAATACCCTAAATACACACACACACACACAAACACATACCTCCTTAAATGTCCCTGGAGTGATGATCAGCCGATAAGCTATGTATGTGGGGATACAGATGACAGATGAAGTTCCTATGCAGTACCCCAGGATGATACTCCAGTGCGGATAATTGTAATGGAAAAGTCGTAGCTGTGGCGGGCTCATCAAAAAACTGCAAAGGATGAACTAAAACAGAAATTCCAAGAAACATTAAATATCTTAATAATATCCTTGCAGATAGCTCTGACAAGTAGCAAATGAGAAAGGTAAGATACTTTGGGGAAATTCTCCAAATATGCTATATCCTAGATTGAAATCTGACACACAAAATTACCAATTTCTCTACCCAAGCTGCAAAAATAAAACAGCCAGGTGCTTTGCTTGCCTTTCTCTCCCACCTCCATCCCTACAGTGGGGATATTATAGCATCCCTACAGTTATCCTTACAGTTAGGGAAGTTGAAGCACCTTCTTCAATGCAGTTCGCTGTCAAGGAAAAAAGACTGCACTGAGAGTGGTCTGAGCCCAGACTTGCCAGAAAGCAGCGGAATAAACTGAGTGACCTCTCCACAACCCTTCCAGACCTAGGGCTTCCTACTTCTCTCTGCTTTGTTTTCATTCCCATGCATTTCTCAGTTGTGACTGGTTTTGGTCAGATTAAAGGTGCCTTGTGTCCTCTCAAGACCTGGAGAGGACTTCGGCTTCTGGGTATGTGTTCTTTTCCCCCTTTCCTTGAGCTCCCTGCTTTCTGCATTGAGCTCTATAGCCTGGGGTTTCAACAAGGATCGGCCTCCCAAGATGCATTTCAGCAAGTCCTCATAATGAAAGGCATTACGGAAGGAAAGCAGCAGCTTAATACACTTTCCACTTGAAAAATCTGTGAAAATTTTGAACAAGAAAAATTCCATGGTGCGCTCCCACCACCCAGCTTATGAGTTTTCTTATTTCGGTTTGGTTTCTAGAGAGTGTAAATATCAGTTTTTGCCTAGTAACCACTGTGCCAAAATTGTTATTGCCCTTGATTTAATTTTATTATTTCACAGTCATAAAGAAGACAGTAATGTAAATTATTTGTGTGGTTAAACCTCTATTTATATCTTTTTTTCTTTGTCTGCAGGTAATAAAATGGGAAATTATTAAACACACATCCATCTTCTGAGCAGTGTTATCCTAAGTCCAGGAGGAAGCCTTCAAAACAGGAGCCTATTCAATTGCAAATCCTTCTCCTGACCTAGTCTTCCCATCCCCAGACCCAGCTACTAAGGAAGATCCTTTTGGAACGGGGGAAGGACAGGGTCTCTCATTAGGGGCCATCCTTGCCACCGCTTGTCTCATCTTGATGGCAGGTATGTGGAGTCAGCTCTGCCAGGGAGGGCTCTTGTTGCAGCAAGTGCCACTTCAGAAACTCCTGACAAGCCCTGGCCTCTCCCTGTTCATACACGTTTTCTTTTTTTGTAACTTGGCTTCAGCGAGAAAGAGTATTTTTAGTAAGCTACTTGTTGTTTACCTAAAGCAGTCTTAAAAAGCCCAGAGCAGGGGATCTGTTAAGTAAACCTAGAAGTGGAAGACAGATTTTCCTCCTCTTAATTGGGCACTAGAGCACTTGCCTTTAGAGGAGGTGAGTAAAGCAAACATCATGAGGGCTATGAGTAATGCGCCTGAGCCCAAATCTTTACATGGGTTTTGCTGGGCAAGGAAACCCATTGAGTGTGCGCCAAGAGCTGACGACCGGAGAGTCACAGAAATGAACACTGCGAAAGCCTCAGGGCCAGGACTAGGTCGAGGCATCTAATGCCTAGTTGTTTAATGGGGGGGGGGGGGATGTGTGTGCGTGCAAAATTTCAGTAATCAAGTTAAATAATATTTTAGTGAAAATTTTATTTTACTTATTTATTTGTTGTTTAATTTTTGAGACAGAGTCTCACTCTGTTGTCCAGGCTAGAGTACCCAAGCATCAGCCTAGTTCACAGCAACCTCAAACTCCTGGGTTCAAGTGATCCTCCTGTCTCAGCCTCCTGAGTAACTGGGACTACCAGTACCTGCCACAATGCCTGGCTAATATTTTTCTGTTTTTAGTAGATACCGGGTCTCACTCTTGCTCAGGCTTGTCTTAAACCCCTGAGCTCTGGGGATCCTCCTGCTTCGGCCTCCCAAGTATAGTGTTAGGATTACAGGCATGAGCCAACGTGCCCAGCCTTTAATGCAAGTCTTAAAAGACAGGATCTGAAGCACTAGACTATAGACTCAGGTAAAGTGAGGTAAACCATTCAAGTACAGCGATGGAACCTGTGTTTATTTTTAAAGTTGCTGTTTTGTTCATCATGAATTTTTTGTATTAATTCATGCAATTATTTTAAAAAACATTATATTTAAACTATGTATTTTGAGTACTGGGTTTTTTTGGTACCCCCTTATATTTTACACCATGGGGAGTATCTCAGTTGCTTCACACAACTCTTAGCCCTGACATTATTTCCTCACTGGGTGGGGAACATGAAGGTATACACACACACAAAAATATTTCTGCCCTCAAGAAATTAATCCAAATGGCTTGCTCTTCTTCCTTTGAAAAACAAACGAAAGGACTTAAGTAGATTATGGAGAAGCACTGGTAATGATGTAAATTAATAACCCACTTATATCAGGACTTCTGCTTCTGGTATAAGTGGTGGGCTCGGTGACTCTGACTAGCCCTCTCCCAGAAAACAACTAATACTTCTGGCTTAAAAAATAAATATGCTTTAAATTTACCTAAAAGCACAGTGAGCTGATGAAGGTGAAGGTAAAGAACCTCAGACTCTCACCGGAGCCACTGTGCCCTGGGAATATTTGCTGCTTGAAGCAAACATTGGCTTTGGAAACCTCCAGAGTCCAGGAGAATGGAAGTCAAGGAGGGATTTGGGGGAACAGAGAGACATATAGTGTCATGGAGGCAGGAATGAGCAGGCTGTCCATCACATAAAAGTTAATGTTGACATGTGTGGGCACCAAAAGAAGATACAAAAAATAAAGGGCTGCTTTAAGAAAGTCAAAACACAGAATACAAAAAGGGCTGTTTTGAAAGGGGGGAAGGGACCGTTACATGCCAAAGAGTTGTCCTAAAACAAAGCAGCATGGTGGCTCATGCCTGTAAATCCTAGCACTCTGGGAGGCCCAGTCTAGTGGGTTACTTGAGCTCACAGATTCGAGACTAGCCTGAACAAGAGCAAGACCTTGTCTGGAGGGTGCCTGTAGTCCCAGTTTCTTGGGAGGCTGAGGCAAGAGAATCACTTGAGCCCAAGAGTTTTAAGGTTGCTATGAGCTACGAAGCCATGGCACTCCACTGATGGTGACAAAGTCAGACTCTTTCTCAAAAAAAAGGGGGGGGAATGGCCCAGATCCTCCTAAAGATCCTCCTAATTTTGAGGATAGACACAGACTGAAGGTACAGTCTAACCTAACAACCTTTCTAGTTCTTTTTTTTTTTCTTTTGAGACAGAGTCTCACTTTGTCACCCTCAGTAGAATGCTGTGGTGTCATAGCTCATAGCAACCTCTGACTCAGGCTCAAGCGATTCTCTTGCCTCAACTTCCCAAGTAGCTGGAACTACAGGCACCCGTTATAAAGCCTGGCTATTTTTTAGAGAAGGGGGTCTTGCTCTTGCGCAGGCTGGTCTCGAACCTGTGCACTCAGGCAATCCACCCACCTAACCTCCCAGAATGGTGAGATTACAGGCCTGAGCCACTGCACCTGGACTATCTTTCTGGTTCTAAAAGAAAAGATCAAAAAGCCCCCCCAAATAAGGTTGCAGATAAACTAAAGAACTGAAGAATAATCCCTGCTGCTGTGCATGGAATGGGTTTACCCTAGGCTACCTCAGAATGTACAGGTGGGAGGGGTGTGTGCAGCAGGCTGTCACACACCTCGAGCAAACATCTCCCTTCAAGTGGACACAAGGAAGGAAGCAAGAGCCCATGAAGCAAAGACAAAAGAAACACTGAATACTCCCGACGGTCTATGCTTTCCTACCCACATCCTTTGGAAATAAACGGATTCTACTTTTTTTTCCTTGAGGCAGAGTCTTGCTCTGCTACCCCTGGGTAGAATACAGTATATGATCATAGCTCACTGCAGTCTCAAACTCCTGAGCTCAAGTATTCTTCCTGCCTCAGCCTCCAAGTAGCTGGGACTACTGGCACCCACTACAATGCCCCATTAACTTTTCTATTTTTAATAAAGATAGGATCTTACTCTTGCTCAGCTGTTCTCAAACTCCTGAGCTTAAGCAATCTTCTCGCCTTGGCCTCTCAGCGTGCTAAGAAGATTATAGGTGTGAGCCATCAGGCCCAGCCTGGATTCTACTTTGGACTTGGATCTATGCATGAAGCCTTTATGTATGGCCTCTTTAAGAAAATACATGTAGGCTTGGCACCCATAGCACAGTGGTTATGGTACCAGTCACATACACCGAGGCTGGAGGGTTCGAACCCAGCCGGGCCATCTGAACAACGACAACTGCAACAAAAAGTAGCTGGGCATTGTGGCAGGCGCCTATAGTCCCAGCTACTTGGAAGGCTGAGGCAAGAGAATCACTTAAGCCCAAGAGTTTGAGGTTTCTGTGAGCTGTAACGCCATAGCACTCTACCCAGGGCAATATAGTGAGAGACTCTATCTCAAAAAAAAAAAAAAAGAAAGAAAAAGAAAAGAAAAGAAAATGTATAAATGCATGTAAAGTTATAAATGCAAAATTACTAGGACTCCCTCCCTGGACCTTCATGAGTAACACAGTAAATCCTTCCCTATTCTTGAACAGTTCTTACTTGTTATGTGACTTTGGACTCTTCACTTAACATTGTTAAGCCTTGATTTCCTTAAATGTAAATGGGACTATCAAAACTATAACTACTTCATACAATTACTAATTACTATAAGGATTAAAAAAGCAATGGGGGGCTGGGTGTGGTGGTTCATGCCTGTAATCCTAGCACTCTGGGAGGCTGAGGCAGGTAGACTGGCTGAGCTCAAAGGTTCGAGACCAGCCTGAGCCATAGCAAGACCTCATCTCTAAAAATAGCCAGGCATTGTAGTGGGCACCTATAGTCCCAGCTACTTGGGAGGCTGAGACAAGAGAATTGCTTGAGCCTAAGAGTTTAAGGTTGCTGTGAACTATAACACCACAGCACTCTACCAAGGGTGACAAAGTGAGATTCTGGCTCAAAATAATAATAATAACTAAATGAAAGAGCAACGGGTATAAGTTTAACACAAAGTTGGCTTGGCACTTAGTGCTCAATGAATGTTACTTATCATGCCCGATTCAGCAGCACCTATACTAACATTGGAAGTTAGTATAACTAACTTAGTATAATGAGATTAGCATGGCCCCTGTGCCAGGAGGACATGCAAATTTGTGAAGCATTCCAAATTTTAAGTAAAAAAATTTAAATAAAAAATTAATGAATATTATTTATAATTGTTTTTGAGCAGGAGATTGGTGTGCTAAAGTGACTAAAGCCCAAACTGCTCTGTGATTTTAGAATTCAGAAGAGTAGGGAACCACCTTGCAGGGGAGACAGGGAGAGAGTATGAGAAGAACTGCTGAAATGCTGGTCATGTTTCTCTTTCCCTCTTTTTTTTTTTTTTGACAGAGTCTCAAGCTGTTGCCCTGGGTAGAGTGCTGTGGTGTCACAGCTCACAGCAACCTCAAATTCTTAGGCTTAAGCGATCCTCTTGCCTCAGCCTCTCAAGTAGCTGGGACTACAGGCACTTGCCACAATGCCTGACTTTTTTTGGGGGGGGGGTATACTTGTTGTCATTTTGGCGAGCCTGGGCTGGATTGGAACCCACCAGCTCTGGTGTATGTGGCTGGCACCTTAGCCACTTGAGCTACAGCTGCCGAGCCGATGTTTCTCTCTCTTGGTATGTTTTTGGCTATATAGGTGTACTCAATTTATAAAATTTCTTTGAGATGTATACTTACAATTTACGTGCTTCTTTGTATATGTTATACTTAAATAAACTTTACTTTTTACAAATGTCTTTTCCCAGAGCAAGAAGGAGAAGGGAAATGGCAACTCACCAGGAGAAACAGAGGGCTGATGGCCACCCAGCAGATCCTCCAAAACCATCCAGGGCTGAAGCCAAGCATTTCTTTCACATCACTGCAGAACTGAGTGATGCCTAAAATCACCCAGAAGAGAAAGAGACTGAGTACAAGAGGACACAGACTGTCTTTCTATTCCCTGATTCTCAAGGCAAGTCAGGGCCAGCAGGATCAGCACTGGGAATGACAGGAAGGAAGGAAGCTAGAATTCCTACGTAGGACAAACTTCTACCTCTGGAATTTCTCTGTGGAAGGAGGCCAGAGACACCAGTAAGGTCTAGGGACTTGTCACACAGATGCATTTTTATAGCAAGCAAACAACGTTCTTTCTACATAGAGTAGGAAGATTGATGGACACTGAGAAGAGACCTAATATCCCCTCTTGGTGCCACACTGCCTTTCTATGGTATCAGCATATAGTTGATTTTACTGTTATAGAAAAGAAAGTTGAATTCTAAGAATGGTGAACCCGCCTGACAGAGACTGACTTTGACCGTTAATGCTGGAAACATTCCAAAGAAAATTTTAACCACAATATTACCCATTCATGCGCCAGATCAAGATCAATGTTCTGCTATAAAAAGTAACTGTTCCGGAAGTGAGAACTGAGTCCTCCCACCAAAGGGTGAGAAATTGAGAAGGGGAAGGTGCCCAGCTGTTGTTTCCCTGGGAGCTCCCAGCAGTTCCTAGGAC
Source organism: Galagoides demidoff (assembly GCA_963574575.1). Classification (NCBI taxonomy): domain Eukaryota; kingdom Metazoa; phylum Chordata; class Mammalia; order Primates; family Galagidae; genus Galagoides; species Galagoides demidoff. Next base: position 8,659 of record CAUYQV010093489.1, on the reverse strand, counting down.
AGGTGTATAGCAGTTTACACACTTTGAACTTTGTCCTCTGAATTGCCAAGGAGGTGGGGGATTTCTTCTTTTGAAAAAACTGGGCCCATGTGCAATTCAGATGTGCCCTTTCTTTCATAATGACTACCTTTTTTTTGAAACAGAGTCTCGGTCTATTGCCTGGGCTAGAGTGCCATGGCCTCAGCCTAGGTTGCAGCAACCTCAAACTCCTGGGTCAAGTGATCCTCCAGTGTCCCAAGTAGCTTGGACTATAGATGTGTGCCACAATGCCCTGCTAATTTTTCTTTTCTTTTTCTTTTTGGAGACAAAGTCTCACTTTGTTGCCTCTGGTAGAGTACCATGGCATCATAACTCAAAATAACCTCAAACTCCTGGACTCAAGTGATTATCTTGCCTCAGTTTTACTATTTTTTTTTTTTTTTTTTAGCCGGGGCTGGGTTTGAACCCCTCCAGCATATGGGGCCAGCGTCCAACTCCTTTGAGCCACAGGAGCCGCCCAGTTTTACTATTTTTTAATAGAAACTGGGTCTTGTTCTTGCTCTGGCTGATCTTGAACTCTTGAGCTCAAGCAATCTACCTACCTGGGCCTCTCAGAGTGCTAAGATTATAGGTGTGAGCTACCATGGCACCAAGCCTGCTAATTTTTTTTTTTTCCAGTAAGAAGGTGGGTCATCTCACTTTGCTTAGGCCAGCCTTGAACTCTTGACTTCAACCTCCCAGAGTCCTACGATTACAGGTGTGCCTGGACCATAATCACTACCATTCTAATGTGCTTTATTATCATGATAAGAAAATAAATACTTTTTTTTTTTTTTAGAGACACACTCACTTTATTGCCCTGGGTAGAGTGCTATGGCGTCACAGCTCACAGCAGCCTCCAACTCCTGGGCTTAGGTGATTCTCTTGCCTCAGCCTCCCGAGTAGCTGGGACTACAGGCACCCGCCATGAAGCCCGGCTATTTTTTGTTGCAGTTTGGCCAGTGCCGAGTTCGAACCCGCCACCCTTGGTATATGGGGCTGGTACCCTACTCACTGAGCCACAGGTACTGCCCGAAAATAAATACTTTTTTATTTTAGAAATGGGTTCTTGCTCTGTGTCCAGGCTGGAGTGTAGTGGTGCAATCATGCCTCACTATAGCCTCCAACTCCTGGGCTCAAACAATCCTCCTACTTCAGCCTCTCAAAGTATTGGGATTATAGCCATGAACCTCTGTACCCTGCCAATAAATATACTTTTACAATAAAATAATGACGTCTTGATTTGGAAGAGAGGCAGCTTTGGACTCAGTATTCCTCTTTCTAATTGCCTGTGTTTTCCACACCTCTTGGGACCTCTGCCAATGGACTCATCAGCTTACTTCCTGCACCTCTGGTGGTTTTTGCCCTTATCAAATTCCATCCTAGGACCAGAGGGGAGTGATCTGAGGATTTTACCAAGGCAGATGGTACAAATAAGAGCATTCTTGCCTTTTACCTAGAAGATAAGCTCTGTCTCAGGGCTCTGGAAGGAGCTCTTCCTTAAGAAATTTAAATTTGGGGCCACTCCCTATAACAGTAGTATACATTCTACAGAGTACATTCTGCAAATGCATCACTGTGTACTAGTTCTGTGTTGTCTGTTCAATTCTTAGAGCCCACCAGGATCTTAATCACTGCGGATGAGCTACATGGAACTGCTTTGGCCTATCTCCACTGGGTAAACATTCAAACTCAGAAGGGAAAAAAATGTCCTTCCTAGAGCACAGGCAATCCATTGTAATAAGTTCAAGTGTGGAGGAAATGATGACCTATTTCTGAAGAAGGCACTTGACTGAGATTATCTTACAGACCTGTCAGGAGGTCGTACCTTGTAAACTGCCCATCCCTGCCTTTCTTTGATGAAATCAGCCCTTCTCTAACGTGCTGGCTGGGTCACACAAAAAGGATCCTAGCTGGCTAAAGAGAGCATCTTACCATAGAACCAAGACACAGCGACAGCTTCTATAAGTGCAACCGTAAGCACCGCAGGCCCTGTGGCATACTCCTCCAGCAGCTTCACCACGTAGGCCCCGCCCTGGAAACGAGAGTGTGAACCTGGTTAAGGGCCCTCTGAGGCACTACCTGTCCTTACTACGAAGGCTTATAGAAGCTTCTTAACATGATAATTCTGGAAACTTCCCACTCTGGGTGTGATACTAGGACTCCAGAGCCTGCCTCTTGGAGGACTGGCCTTTGCATTGTGAGCCAAGTACTCGCCCTGTAAAACACTCCTTCCTATCCTATGGAACAAATTCTTCTTACTAGTTTCCTGTCCCCCTGGATCTACTTTAATCCTTCTTCAACTTACTGAACACCCGTTGTGTTCCTGGAGAACTCGCCCTCTAGAGATTAAATCAGGGAGGGTCCATGATACCAGACACAGTGAGAACCTTGGTCATAGTTGCCATCTGCGCTAACTCATGACAAATTTGGGTCCTACTCAGCCCCATGCCATCCCCTTCCTGAATCTCCAGGGTCATTGAAGTCACTGCTTGAAGATGCTTATTTGCAAAGTCTGCCTCGGTCAGGAGCACCCAGCAGAGGATGCCTGTGAGTACTATCTGATGTGTGCTTTACAGCATTTCAGCTACCCCAAAAAAATTGCCAATAAGGGTTTGACTTCTTTGCCATTGCAAGTTCTGGAGGAGACACAGTGGCATCACACGTAGGCGACGCCAGTCTTCCAATGCTCTGCATATCAGATATCAGGGCAACATTCCCATGAAGGCAGCCCTAAGGAGTGGAAAGAGACTAGAAAAGAAAATCCTACATTTTCTCCATATATTCTGCCAAGCTTGAAATTTACTTGGATCTGTGGTAAAATGCTTAAAGGCTTCAGATAACTATGCACAGATTCTACAAACAGATGTTGCCAGAAGTAACTTATCTTCTCCTTGATAACAAACTTTTTTTTTTTTTTTTGCAGTTTTTGGCCAGGGCTGGGTTTGAACCCACCACCTCTGGCATAAGGGGCCAGTGCCCCACTTCTTTGAGCCACAGCACCACCCTGATAACAAACTTTTTTTTTGTTGTTTTTTGTTTGTTTGTTTGTTTTGCAGTTTGGAGCCGGGGCTGGGTTTGAACCTGCCACCGTCGGCATATGGGGCTGGCACCCTACTCCTTTGAGCCACAGGCACTGCCCGTGATAACAAACTTTTTAATGGAGTAGCAACCCCCCTCTCTTTGGCCCCAAAGCCAGGATACCGTGTGGGATGGAAGGAAGGGAACAGCTTCTCACAGCATTCTATTGTCCTAAGGGAGGCAAACTCTAAACTGAGGAGCGTGGTACTCACGAAAGTCAGGGTGACCAGGGATCCAAAGAAGCAGGTAATGGCCACGGCTAGTACAAACCACTCCCGACGTTTGGCCCAGATGTGCGGGAATTCATCCAGCACAGCTGTGATCACCCCTTCCAAGCCTGCAAACTGAAAAGTACACACAAATGGTCACAGTGGAGGCTTTGGGACAAGTCTATAGACGTCAGAACACTGAACTGGAGGGAAGGGTAAGACTGCTGAATGAGTAGTCAATCGGATCATGACCAGTTCCCCTGACTCACTGGCCCATGAAAGCATCTCAAAGTAAATTTCTCTGTTTTATACTGTCATTTAGAACCCATCACTAAGGACATCCAGGAAAGAAAATATGACATATGGGCAGAACTTTAATATGTGAGTCTCTGGGGGAAACTTTATACCAGAAAGGCTAAGTGCAAGGTACTGAATTCTAGGCGGGGCAGAGACATAAGAAGGCCATTATCTGGGCAAGGGACAGTGCACGATAATGATAGTTCACATATGCTGAGCCCTTGGCTTAGCCTAGCACATTACCCACGTTATCCCACTAATGACACTACCATACTAGAGGGTGGTAAGTGCCATGACTGAGGAGTAAACCAGGTGTCTAAGGAGTGCCAGAGATGGCTAGGGTGGGAGGGAAGGAGTATAGCTGCCACCTCTTCCTCCTCTTCCTCCTCCCAGAGCCCATCTTCCCTTCCCATTCACTCACTGTGCTGTCCAAGCCCAGTGTGATTAACATCAGGAAGAAGATGATGGCAAAGAACGTGGACGCTGGCATGTTGGCTATAGCTTCCGCGTATGTGATGAAGAGGAGGCTGGGGCCTGAGATGGGGAGGAGAGAAGAGGAGGTGGTTGCTGAGACCTGTCCTACAGAGATGTCACAGAGGAAAACTCAGCCACAACAATTCCAATTGTCACTGCAAAACCTTACATGCGAGTCAGGCCAGTGCTTCCTCACACGGCACACCGTCACACCTGGGCCTTCAATTAATGTGGGAGATGAAAACAGACCCAAGAACCCTAAGACTAGCAAAGCTGCACACAAGTTTCCATTATGTAATGATTCAGTGGGTTTTTTCCAGGGCCAGGATCATTATTTCTAAAGTCCCACAGTGTTTACCCACCCCTGGAGTCTTTAGCTCCAGAACAACAGGAAATATTGATTTCAGTAGAGTTACAGAGGCCTTGGAATAAAGACCTCCTCCTATTTTATTTTATTATATATTTTTTGAGACAGTCTCACTTTGTTGTCTTCAATAGAGTGCTGTGGCATCATCGCTCATGGCAACCTCAAACTCTTGGGCTCAAATGATCTTCTTGCCTCCGCCTCTCAAGTAGCTGGGACTACAGGCACCTGTCACAAGGTTCAGCTACTTTTTTTTTTTTAGAGTCAGGTTGGTCTCAAACTCTTGAGCTTAAGCAATTCACCTACCTTGGCCTCCCAGAGTGCTAGGATTACAAGTGTGAGCCCCTGAACCCAGCTCCTCCTGCCATTTTAAAGTCCCTTTTGATAGTACGAGGGACATATCTTCAACTTCTCATAGGCTAGCTAGGGAGTATGGGCTTAGTCAAAGTACCACATCAGGCCACAGATACAGTATGTTAGCATGAAAGCCCTGGCACACGTCTTCTAGATTCCATCACCTCTTTGCCAACCTCTATTGCTCTTTTCTTTTCTTTCTTTTTTTTTTTTTTTAGAGACAGAGTCTCACTTTATTGTCCTTGGAAGAGTGCCGTGGCGTCACAGCTCACAGCAACCTCCAACTCCTGGGCTTAGGCGATTCTCTTGCTTCAGCCTCCTGAGTACCTGGGACTACAGGCGCCTGCCACAACATCCTGCTATTCTTTTGTTGCAGTTTGGCAGGGGCCGGCGCCCTACTCACTGAGCCACAAGCACCACATCCTATTGCTTTTTTCTTTACTCATGAAAATCTCACAACAGAGTGACCACGTAGGCTATATTTTATTTTTCTTCAAGGAGCAATTCCAATGAGAAGTGATTATTTGCTTAGGACACTTGTAGCTACTAGTGTAACGCCAATTACAGGTTCCAAATCCGCTGGTTTTACTGCCGTCATATAAGACACATTTGCAAACCCACAGGTTTTTGAAGCTCCCACTCCTGAGCACCAAAGACCCAATCCCCACATGGCCTACGTGTATAGAAAGGACATTGTTTCTCTCAAATCTTTGCAAAATTTACAGCAACATTTGGAAGTAATTTCAAAGCTATATATTTGTAAAGATTTGAAGCCAAGCAATTTGGTAGCAGCAGGGGATCTCAACAGAACCCAAGGTCTTACCTGCATCTTTGGCCACCTCAGACACATCTTCATTCCTCATCTCAGCCATGTACCCCAGCACTGTGAAGATGACGAATCCCGAAACAAAGCTTGTCATGCAGTTCACCACACTGGTCACCAGGGCATCTCTGGAGTGGAAAACCCAAGCTGTCTGAGACAGTTCGGAGGTCAAGCATCTAACGAGCATCTGTCTCTGTGCCTTCCCTGCTAGAGACAGCTGTGGCAAGGGTGAGCAGGCTGAGCTGTCCAGGTGTCCCTTCCCCTTCTCCCAGAGCCTGGCCTCCCAGGTGTGAAGCACAAACTGCTATGATTACCACACATGGTGTGGGGAGAATAGGAGGTCAGGGATTTTTTATTTTATTTTTTTCCTGAGATAGGGTGTCACTCTGTCACCCAGGCTGGAGTGTAATGACATTATCAGAGCTCACTGCAGCCTTAACTCCTGGGCTCAAGTGATCCTCCCACCTCAGACTCACAAGTAGCTGGGATGACAGGTATGTGCCACCATTCCTGGCTAATTTTTCTATTTTTGGTAGAGATGGAGTCTCCCTATGTTGCTTAGTATGGTCTTGAAATCACGGCCTCAAGGGATTTTCCTGCCTTAGCCTCCCAAAGTGCTGGGATTACAGGTGTGAGCCATCATGCTCAGCCTACAGGGTGTTTGAAAAAGTATTTCTATTGTGAAACAACATAGCACAGACCTCTCCATTTCAAGCAGGCTGTGTTCTAGAGCAGGGCCCAGGTTGGAGCGGGGGGCCAGGACAAGAGCTTGGGCTGAACGTGTGTGAAGTTCTCATAGTTAGACTTTGACATTATCTTCAAATAAAGCCAAAAAACTGCCACAGACATCCTGACATGTTTAAAGGAAGACCTTATCATACAACTTCAAGCTGGTATCTCACTGCAAGCCCACATTGCCTGGACTACAAGTGAATCACCTCTCCTTTAAAAAAATAAATTCTAGGGACTGGGTGAGGTGACTCACAACTATAGTCCTAGCACTCTGGGAAGCCAAGGCAGGCAGATCCCTTGAGCTCCAGAGTTTGAGACCAGCCTAAGCAAGAGCAAGACCCCCATCTTTAAAAAACAGAAAAAATTAGCTGGGTGTTGTAGCAGGCACCTGTAATCCTATCTACTCAGGAAACTGAGGCAGGAGGATGGTTTGACCCCATGATTTTGAGGTTGCTGTGAGCAAGGCCAACACCAAGCACTCTGGCCTGGGTGATAGAGTGAGATTCTGTCTCAAAAAAAGAAATTCTATGGCTTGGCGCCTGTGGCTCAATCGGCTAAGGCGCCAGCCACGTATATCTAAGGTGGCGGGTTCGAATCCCCAGCCCGGGCCTGCCAAACAACAATGACGGCTGCAACCAAAAAATGGCCGGGTGTTGTGGCGGGCGCCTGTAGTCCCAGCTACTTGGGAGGCTGAGGCAGGAGACTCGTTTGAGCCCAGGAGTTGGAGGTTGCTATGAGCTGTGATGCCATGGCACTCTACCCAGGGGGATAGCTTGAGGCTCCATCTCAAAAAAAAAAAAAAAGAAAAGAAAAAAGAAATTCTATAATTCTGCTACAAATAGCATAAATAGGTCGCTAGACACCGCCATCTAAAACAGTCTAAAGATGAGTGATATTTAAATCATAACTGGTGCAACACCTCCAGTTTTATTTATTTGTGTTTTTTTGTTTTGTTTTGTTTAGTTTTTTGAGGCAGAGTCTCACTCAGTGGCCCTCCGGTTGAGTGTCATGGCATCATAGCTCACAGCAACTTCAAACTCTTAGGTTCAAGTTATTCTCTTGCCTCAGCCTCCCAAGTAGCTGGGATTACAGGCACCCACCACAACACCTGGTGATTTTTACAGACAGGGTCTTGCTCTTGCTCAGGCTAGTCTTGAACTTGTGAGCTCAGGCAATCCATCCACTTTGGCCTCTCAGAGTGCTAGGATTACAGGCATGAGCCAGGGGCTCAGCTGTTTGTTTTTGAGATAGAGTCTCACTCTTTGCCCTGGGTAGAATGCTGTGGCATCATAGCTCACAGCAACCTCGAACTCCTGGGATTAGGCAATCCTCATTTCTCAGCCTCCTGAGTAGCCAGGACTACAGGTGCCCACCATAACACCTGGCTAGTTTCTCTATTTTTAGTAGAGACAGGGGTCTTATTCTTGCTCAGGCTGGACTTGAACTTCTGAGCTCAAGCAAGCCGCATGCCTCAGCCTCTCAAAGTACTATGATTATCGGCATGAGCCATCACGCCCATTTTCCAGTTTTGTTAAAATTTCTTTCTTTCTTTCTTTTTTTTTGCAGTTTTTGGGCCAGTGCTGGGTTTGAACCCACCACCTCTGGCATATGGGGTCGGAGCCTTACTCCTCTGAGCCACAGGCGCCACCCATTAAAATTTCGTAAGTAAGTTTTTACAAGGAAAAAAAGGTGGCATTTTGTGTAGGCCAAAATAATTCAATCATATCTATGTGTGTGTGTGTATGTTTACTTTTTTGAGTATACATACATAAAACTGATAATCACACTGTTTTTGTTGTTAAACACATTAACTAATTAAACCTGTTTAATCATATGTTGCAATTTTTATAACCCTGACTTGTAATTTTTCTTTTCCAGACAGGGTCTCACTCTGTCACCAGGGCTAGAGTGCAGCGGCATCATCATAGTTCACTGCAACTTCAAACTCCTAGGCTCAGGTGATCCTCCTGCTGAAACCTGCGTAGCTGAGACTATAGGTATGTGCCCAGTGCACGTGGCTAATTTTTTTCTATTATTATCCTATTATAGAGATGGGGTCTCATTCTTGCTCAAGCTGGTCTCCAACTCCTGACCTCAAATAATCCTTCTACTTCGACCTCCAAAAGTGCAGATTACAGGTGTGAGCCACTGTGTCCAGCCTCAGAATTTCTTTTTTTTTTTTTTTGAGATGGAGCCTCAAGCTATCCCCCTGGGTAGAGTGCCATGGCATCACAGCTCATAGCAACTTCCAACTCCTGGGCTCAAGCGAGTCTCCTGCCTCCGCCTCCCAAGTAGCTGGGACCACAG
>CAUYQV010093486.1:0-12835 GCA_963574575.1 Galagoides demidoff | reverse complement strand
TTTTTTTTTTTTTTTTGAGACGGAGCCTCAAGCTATCCCCCTGGGTAGAGTGCCATGGCATCACAGCTCACAGCAACCTCCAACTCCTGGGCTCAAGCGAGTCTCCTGTCTCCGCCTCCCGAGTAGCTGGGACCACAGGCGCCCGCCACAATGCCTGACCATTTTTTGGTTGCAGCCATCATTGTTGTTTGGCGGGCCTGGGCTGGGGATTCGAACCTGCCACCTTAGGTGTACATGGCTGGTGCCTTAGCAGATTGAGCCACAGGCGCTGAGCCTTTACCTGCTTTCTTAATTGCAACACCTTCAACAAATATTGAGCGCCTACTACAGGCAAGGCATTGTGCTAAACATTGAAGATACAAGGTAAAAAAACCAGAGGCTTGCCCCCAGGGAGTTTATAGTATAGTGAAGAATGCACAGAAGGGTAATTATCACAACAGTGATGAGGATAACTACTGGATTAGATAGGAGCATGTTCTTGGACACTTGGAAATGAGTTTCTGGAGGAAGGGCTATGCTAGCTGAGTTGTAAAGAATGAGTAGGAATTAGCCAGGTGAAAAGTGAGAGGAAGGGCAGTTCCTGTGGCTCAAGAAGTAGGGCGCCTGCCCCATATACCAGAGGTGATGGGTTCAAACCCAGCCCTGCCAAAAACTGAAAAAAAAAAAATTATAATCATAAAAGCATTTAGTATTAAAAAAAGAGAGAGAGAGAGAAGCAAGAGGAAGAAGGCAAAAAAGAAGAAGGTATTTAGCTCATTTGAGAAATAAAAGGAGTCCTATGAAACGTGTACCACTGAGGCTCGGATTTAAGTAACCAGTTTCCTTATGCTACCAACTGCCAAAAATATTCACCAAATCTTGGATATGACTCCCTCAACCACCTGCAATTTTGGGAACTGACAGACTTTGTTTGTATTTTAGATTCTAGACCTTAAAGAATTATTTATTCAGCATGTCGCACCACTGCTTAAATGTAAAATGAGGATAATGCCTTTTTTTGAAGAATTATGAGGATTGAGATAAATATGTGGGTATCAGGCATTTTTCCCTTCTTTTCTTCAAACAGTTGATAGAATTTCTCAAATTTAATAATATTTGTCCCAATTAAGAGCTATTATTAGGTTTTATTCCACTTTTTAAGCTAATATCAGTTACTGAGGAGTTTCTTCCCTTTGTACGAACCCCACAGTAAACTTCTAGAATAAGGACTAAGAGTATGACAAATTTCTTTCATAAGTGACTTTAGCAGCCAGCATGCAAATGTGTCAATTCTGATGGTTAAGTCATCAAAAGACAAAAAAATATGTTCTGAAAAAAAGATCAGAAATGATGGAATGGGCAGAGCTTATATTTGGCAAATTCTTGGCATTTGATGACCAAGAGGGAAAGGAATATTGAATCACGCTATTCCTTCCCTTCAGGCTAAGATGAGCCTTCAGATTCCTCAACACCGTGTTTCTGGCAGTGGGTCCCAGTAGATTACCCCTCTCAGAAGTTTCTCTGGGGAGTGACTAAAGAAGAAAAGACTGCTTTGGGGGAAAGGAAGACATTTCCTTTTCTACCCAGAGATGTTCTCTTCAGAGAACCTGTGTGCTCCCATGAAGTTGAGCTCAGTCTCTGTAGAGTACCAGCCAAAGGGCCTTCTGGGCCAGGTTGCTGTGTTCCAAGCTTGATCAGATCAATAGCTGGAGAAGCCTAAGAAGAGCTTGGAGTATGTAATGGAGATATTTTTTGTTGTGTGTGTGTGTTTTTTTTAAATATCCTAAAGCCTAATTTTTCTTGTGCTTACTAAATCAAAACCTGATTCACAAATAAAGGCTCTAACAAATGTACGGAAATTATGAAAGTTAGAAAGTTGAGATTACCTTTCAAATTATATTTTGTTGGAATAAAATTTTATAAACCAGGATTCTATCTTTTTATATTGAGCTATTCATTAAGGTAACAATCTTATTATATAATTGCATTTTAAAATTCTTTTATGAGTGATTAGAACAGATGGCAAAATCTTCACAGCCTGACATAAGATTTATAACCTGTAGTTTCAAATGGACATGGGTCAAAGGGATTCCATGATTATTACTCTGTTATTCCTCACCAGGAAACTGAGAAATTCTATGAAACCAGAAAATGATAAAAACTCTTGTTAATTGCTTTGTGTCTTCATCTAAAGAGGCTTGAGGTTATTATTTGGAAGTTTCCATATGGGGAAATGTTCACATTAGCAAATCAGGAGCTTGAGTCACCCAGATAAAGTGCTGATTATTTTTTTCTATCCTTTGGGGGAATTCATTATAATTTAACATTCTAACATTAAACATTCTAATGTGGATTGGGGACAAGTGTAATGCTCCCTCTACTCTGCTACAGTAATGAGATGAACTGTATGTCCCTAGGCTCCAAAAACTTATGATTTGCCCCATCCTAAATTTGCCAGATTTGGGACGCAGCCAGGCACTTTGTCCCAGGTGTCTAGTAAAGCCCCCATGCTCTGCATAGCTCAGAGCTCAGCCCTCATTGGGTGTCTGTTCAGTGTCATGGTCAGATGCAGCAATTTGCTGTAAGAACAGCTTTCAGCCTAAAATTTCTATTAAGTGAGAATTTATCAACATAACTTACCTGCAAAGCTGAACATGGGAAGGGTAAATTTTATATTTGAAAAATGTTGGCACACTTACAAAATCAACCTTATCATCACATTTTTTTTCCATACATGCTGGTCACAAAGATGTTGATGTGCAGAGAGGGGATATACTTGTGTAGATATAGTTGGTATTCCTATTATTGTGAATTACTTTTAATTAGGTTAAAAACTTTATTTAAAAATAAGAATATTGATATTAATTAATTTTTGCTGATTTTTTTGTCTTTAAAAACCACCGTCCCTGTTTTCATGGTACATTTGTTTCTTGTTTGCCTGTAATTGTGGGAATGTTGGTATATTTGGCATTCTGTTTTCTCTCTCCCTTTCCTTTTCCTGCTTCCTCCATCTCTTTCTTTTTCTTCCTTCTATCAACAAAAAATTACTTTGATAAGTGCTTCTAGGTGGGGCTGCAAAGATGAACAAGTTGACATGGGGACACACTGCTGTAATGTAAGCCACAAAGTGACAACTGCTTTGAGAAGGTTAATATAATGTGCTTCTGGGATTCTCGGTATGCAAAGATTGTTTTAAAATAAACTCTAAACCCATATGATTTAGGTGATTATCCTGGTACTCAGTTTCTTTACATGGTGGTTAGATGACACTCCCCCGACTTCATCATGCTTCAGAAGTGAGGTTGATAGACTAGCTGCTTGAGGGGGTCAAGGGGGTGTCCTCCCACAGAGGGACAGGGGCTGCTACTGCTGAGGGTGGAACAGCTTGGGGATGCCCAGTAACAACCATAATGTTATGAACGCCAGATCATGCACCTAAGGAGGGAGGATGCCAGAGCATTGCTTCGTGCCTCAGACCTTTATTTCCTTTCTCTCTCAGCAAGGTGAGGCTTGCCTTCCTCTCACTTATCACAGCCCCACATCCATTTAATTGTGTGAGGCTGCCTGCTTTTGTTTGTGTTGTATATTTAGCTTCTAGCGCAGAGCCTTCCTCAGGTGGTCAGTCGATTATTTGCTAAGAATACAAGCAGATGAGCAATGGGAAGTTATTAACTTCAAAGTTTTTTTTATGAGATAAATAAATATTTGAGAAGAAATATTTTTCAAAGATTGCATACATAAATATAAAATGCCTCCCTTGCTCCCTGGATCAAAGTAGATACTTAATAAATGGTTATATGCTTCAGGTTAAATCATTCATAAGAACAAATATATAAATTAAAGACTTTAAAAGCTTCTGGCTACTTTTTGTCTAATATCAGTGACATATCAGTGTCATGGAAGGCAAAATTTTAACACATGTGTTACCATTAGAGTAGTGTTTATCTTAGAAAAAAGTAAGGAGAGTTTTTAGGGATATTGGGGGCTTGGCAGGTACAGAAGTTCTTTGGATTAGAAACAGAAATGCTTATTTTATGAAGACATTGACTGAAACCAAATATTCCATAAATGAATCACTTACATTTCTAGTTAACTTAAAACGGTGAAAGCCCATTTTCCTGTTACACCACTCAGCAAAACAACTGGACAAAAAGTGTTGTTTTTATGTAGTTTTGAGTCCATCAATCTTATTCACTAAAACCCATGCACTTAGACTGAAAAATCAGTTTGTAGACAGAACTATCACACAGAACATTGAAACATCCTTTAAGTGGTGTAGCAATCTTTCAATCATAATAATTGCCTAGAAAATTCTGTGGAGTTTTGTCAGCTGGGGACTTTTGCCTATCAGGACTCAGCAGCTGGGGATTCAGCCTTTCGATTCAAAAGCAGAATCTGGGTAGTAGGGTGTGGCAAGATGATGGCCTGGTGTGCCTGGTGGCTGGTGGCTGATGATGAGAAGGGGGCACTCAGCCTCTAAGTCTACTCAGTGCAAACCTAAGAAAAAGTAGAGGAGGTATAACTTGGAAAGATCTAGCTGTCCAAACCCAAATAGCCTTCTTCATCTTCACTCACATTCTCGTGACGGTGAGCATCACGTATGATTCGGGGGCTGTGCCAGAATAGGGACTGGCCAATGACTACACCTCTAGACCTTTCCTTTCCCTTCCAGTTCCCACAGGTGGCCTTCTTTACTGTGGCTTTATTTTCTTTGTGAGTACAAAGGATCCTCAAGTGGCCCCGTCTCTGTTGATTCTGTGATATCTCTTCTTCCTGAGTTCTCCGCTTCTGCGGGAAAGTATTATTTATTCAGAAACTTCTGATTCTGAGTTCCATCAGAACTGAAGGTATACTCAAATTAGGGTAATTCTAAGAGAGTTTACTTGGGAAAGTCGTCATTATATGAGTGGATTGGAGGAGAAACCTTAGGAGTTCGTAGGAAAATGGGTTAGTGTGACTGCAGTTGTGACTCAGTCACACTAACCCAAAGGGACTTGGGAGGGGTTATTGGAGCCAGAAAGAAAGAGGGGCGCCTGTGGAGAAGGGTGGTCTTCTGTAAGGGACATGGACAGGCTGAGACAACCTGACAGGGAGAAAACCTGGGGAAAAAGCCCCCTAATCTCCGCATACTTTCCTGACTTTATTCAGCTGCCAGCAGAACCCAAAGGGCACTCAGGGTTGCCATGATCCAGGTTCAGATCAAGCTCCTGGAGTAGACAGCAGGGTGGGAAATGGTAGGGAGTGGATCTGGAAGGTCAGATGAGGTATTTTTCTATGGTTCTGGCACTAACTTCTTTCCTGGGATAGAAACCTAGGGAACCCAAAATATCTGCCACTGGAAACTAACCCTATTTGCAATCTTCTTGTTTCTGTTAAGGGAATCTTAATTTTCAAAGTTCTCGAGGTTCACAGCACCAGTTTTCTTTGAGACCGACTCATCTCTTCTAGTAAACAGTGAATTTGTGGGCACAAGCTGCACTTTACCTGCCTTTGTACCTCCCACAGCAGCAAGCAATGTTTGCAAGTAGCAAGTGGCTACGATATATTTGTTGAATTTTCCTGACTTAACTGGCTCCAGGTTTATTGCTAAGCAGAATAACTCTGACCCTGGAGGGGTTTATTTTTAAATTGATTGTTGTAAGCTTGCAACTCTGGGTAGATGCTAAAGGGGTCAGCTCTGGAACAGCATCAAACAGTCGATACTCAATCAGGATGGAGAGGGGAGAGGAAAGCGTGAGCAAGCCTCAGGTACTTTGTAAGTGGCTGTCGATGAAGATTTCCCTGGGCTGGTTATGCAGGAGGGAGACTGCTTGCTCCTTTACAATGATTATTTGTGTGTTCATCTTAGCCTTTATTAATTATTTGAAATGCCTTTGTAACCAGCAATATCTCACATTGGTTGCCTCAGGGCAGTTAAAAATATTTTTTGAATTGAAACAAATTGTATATATTTATACGGCACAACCTGATGTTTTGATGTATGCAGGCATTGTAAAATAGCTACATCAAGCTGAAAAAATATGCATTACCTCACTGCTATAGTTTGGACTGTTTGACCCCTTCAAATCTCATGTTGACATCTGACCCCCAGTGTTGGAAGTGAGCCTAATGGAAGATGTTTGGATCATGGGCATGGAGAGCTTGTGTCCTGCTTGTGGTAATGAGTGAGTTCTTCCTTTATTAGTTCCTATGAGAACTGGGTGTTAAAAAGAGCATGGCATATTCAACCAACTCTCTCTCTCCCCCTTCCCCACTCCCTGTCTCACCGTGTAACATCTGTACACACCAGGCCCCCTTCACCTTCCAGCATGAGTGAAGCCAGCCCAGAGCCCCCATTGGAAGAAGATGCTGGGGCCATGCTTCTTGTACAGCCTGTAGAACCACAAGCCAAATAAACCTTTCTCCAGGCTCAGGCATTTCTTCACAGCAACATGACTAGCCAGAGAGACTCACATACTTGTCATCAAATATGTAATATATATTGCTGTTAACTATAGTTTCATGATGAACACTAGATCTCTTGAACTTACTATCATGACTTATTAAATAACATGGGATATTCGTCTTTCCGTGCTTGGCTATTTCACTTAATGCTATAGCCTCCAGGTTCATCCGTGTTCTCACGAATGATGGAATTTCCTTCCTTGTTAAGGCTGAGTAGTGTTACATAGTGTATATGTACCACATTTTATTCATTAATTTATCTGTTGATGGACACTATTATTTCTACATCTTTTTTTTTTTTTTTTGGGACAGAACCTCAAGCTATCCCCTTGGGTAGAGTGCTGTCGCATCACAGCTCACAGCAACCTCCAACTTCTGGGCTCAAGCGAGTCTCCTGCCTCAGCCTCCCAAGTAGCTGGGACCACAGGCGCCCGCCACAATGTTCGGCTATTTCTACATCTTGACTATAGTCAATAATGCCACCATGAGTGTGGGAGTGCAGGTGCTGCACCAGCAAAATGTTGGGATATTTAGCTACACTCCTCATGTCTCCTTTCTCTCTCCCAGGTCCACGGTTTCCTCAGAATTTTCACCCTGCCCAGTTGCCAGCTGACTCTTCCCTTGAGTCCGTATCCTATGCCATAAATTGCTTTCCTAATCTCAGAGGTATAGATTCATGCAGACAGGTGAGAGAGTAATTCAACAATAGGTGTTAATGGCCCAGAAAGCCTTAATGAGGCATTGCGTCACTGAAAAACATTGATAGGATTTATTTCTGAAAACAGCTTTAGACTTACAGAAAAATTGTCCGAATATTATAGACAGTTCCTATATCTCTTCCTTCCATACAACTATTAACATCTTGCATTAATGTGGAATTTGTTGTAATTAATGAACTAATATTGATTCATTATTATTAAAGGCTATACCTTTTCCAGATTTTATTAGTTTTTACCTAAGGTCCTTTTTCCAGTTCCAGAACCCCATCCAAGAGGACCACATTATATTTATGTGTCACATGTCCCTCAGCTTCTCTTGGCTGTGATGGTTTCTCATATTTTCCTTGTTTTTGATGACCTTACACATCAAAAGTAAGTTCTCAAAATGAGTTTTGGTCACACACCTTATAGAATGCCTCTCTATTGGAATTTTTAATTTTTTTTTTCATGATTAGACTGGGGCTTTGAATTTCTGGGAGGAAGACATTGGGGTAAAGTGTTATTTGCAAAATTTCATTTCAAGAAGACATGCTATCAATATGACGTATGATTGTTGATGTTGGCCTTGATCACCGTGTTTATCAGATGTTTCCACTATAACACGATCTCTTCCCCTTCTCCATACTGTGTTCTTTGGATGGAAGTCACTACGGGTGGCTTACGCTTAAGGAGTTATGTTCTCTCTTGTTTAGGGTTTAGTGTCTACATAATTTATTTGAAATTATTTTGTGTGAGAGATTTGTTTCTTCTCCCTCATTTATTGATTTATTAAAACATTCATTTATATTGGTATGGACTCATAGATATTTATTTTATTGCATTATAATCCAATACTGCTTTGTATTTATTCAAGCTATTCCATATTTGACCGTTGGGACCTCTTTCCGTTGTCTACTGTGCTACTGTGCCCCTTTGACTGACTCACCCCAATCACTCTGTGTGTGTGTGTATGTGTTAGTGCTTCCTTTCTTTACGGAACTACATAATTTTCCAGGCTCATGCTGTATATTTCATAATCAGTCATTTCTCCAAGAAAATGTGCTTTTTATTAGAGAATTGTATTCGAAACCAAAATTGGGGACCCGGGTATGTCCTTTGCTATTAGGATATATCTTCTTTTAGGGCCATGGAGCTGACAGAACAAAGAAATATGTGTTTGTAGACTAACCCATGTAAGTACACTCATGCATAAATATTTCCATGTATTTTCCAAGTTTTCCATCTGAAAAATCCCATTTGTTTCAGTATTAACTTATTTGTTGTAGATTCAGCACTGGGCTATGCATAGCAATAGGAGGAAGGAAAGAAGCAAAAGGGATATGGAGTGGGTTGAGTTTTTTTATTCTACAGAGATGTACAGAAAGTTCTGTTAAGATAAGTTATAGTACATGTGAAAGGTAATATAAAATCTCTACTTTTCCATTAATATTATCCCACGAACATTACATTGGATGTAAATGTATTACACGAATAAGTCATCAACAAAGCATTTGTGTGACCATTCTTAACTTTAAAAATATTGATACAGAGCCAAATGGATTTGGAGACCATGCTGGGTGGTAGTATCAGAAGCAAAGTTGTGACATTCTGATGCTGAATCAGAATATACTTGACAGAGGGGGTACGTGGGGTAGAGGAACCCTCACTAGTGCTAATTCTTAACCTTGGCTGTATGCATGATAATCACCCAGGGAGCTTTGAAAATAGCGATGCATGGGCCCACTGCTAGGGGTGTTGCTTAGATGGGCCTGCAATGGAATCCAACACTGGTAATACCTACATAGAGCTCCCTCACTCCCACATCTGTCCCCAGACTTTAACCTTACAAATTCAAACTATCTAACCAATTGTATGTACCCTCATATTAATCTGAAATAATAAAAGATTTTCCCTCCCCTTTCTTTAGTTTTGGGACAGTAAAATAATAATAGTCTTTTTTGCTTAAGACAATTACATAAGAAATTCATAATAATATGCCAAAGTCTAAGTGACAGTGACTGTTTGGCTTATCATTGACGTGACTGTGAATAGAATGGCTCACAGCAGAAAATGACATGTGAAGGGTTGACTTACAATGCAGGCATCCTGACATCCTGAATGAGGTATGGTCACTGCCTTCTGATGTTTATCATCAGGCTGGAGATTTGGAAATCCAAGACCCACAGATAGAGCAGATAGTGTAAGACAGTTTGTAAATCAGTGTGACAATGAATGATAAAGACAATACCCTTAACTATCTAATTAATGATTCATAATCATTAATTAATGGTACGGATACATAAATAGTTCTTATTCTGGGGGATTTTTTTTATAATAACAAAAGTTTTATTTTTCAAAATGCCACACAGTTCTCAGAGGGAAAACCCTCAGTTACTCAGGGACAGGTAAGAGACATTTACAGTGCCTAAGACCTCAGGACTACGGTGTCACCTCCATATATGATTCAAAATAAAATATATCTTCTCAACATGATGCAGAATTTATACATATGCTGAAATTAACAGAATTTATTTCTAAATTTTTGGACCATAAAACTCTAGGTAAAATATTGATTTAATTTTGTTTCATTTTTCTTGTTGATATCCTCAGTATGGGTCTAATCTGCCTATGGGGTAGCCCAACCCTGAGCCTATTTCAGTGGTCTCCAAGGAGGACTGTATGACATTTTTGAATATTATACTTGAATTTCTGGAGAGCCAGAACTGTATCTGAATGTCCTTGTCACAATGCCTATTAACAATATTTATCGACCAGGTGAAGTGACTCAGGCCTGTAATCCCAGCACTCTGGCCAAGACAGGTGGATTGCTTGAGGTCAGGAGTTTGAGATCACCCCGAGCAAGAACGAGACCCCAATCTCTGCTAAATGTAGAAAAAAGTATTGGAGCATCCTGGCTAAAGCCTATAGTCTCAACTACTTGGGAGACTGAGGCAAGAAGATTGCTTGAGCCCAGTAGTTTAAGGTTGCTGTGAGCTATGACACCACAGCACTCTAGCCTGGGGCAACAAAGTGAACCTCCAGAAAAAGTCAAACCCAATATTTAATGATTGAATTATATACGTAGTACCATTGATTCTAAATAATTTGCTTCTGATTTTTTAAGTAATAAATTATTCTTCATTTTTTACCATTTAAAAATGCCTTCCCTGGTGGCACCTGTGACTCAATGAGTAGAGCATCAGCCCCATACACTAAGGGTGGCAGGTTCAAAACTGGCCCCAGACAAACTGCAACAAAAAAATAGCCATATGTTGTGGGCGCCTGTAGTCCCAGCTACTCTGGAGGCTGGGGCAGGAGAATTGCCTAAGCTCAAGAGCTGGAGGTTGCTGTGAGCTGTGATGCTACAGCACTCTACTGAGGGCAACAAAGTGAGACCCTGGCTCTAAAATAAATAAATAAATAAAAATGCCTTCCCAGTAAATTTTTTGGAAGCAGTTTTATTGTCACCATGTTTTATTGTTTTGCGGTGCTGATCTTGTAGGGATGAAACCATAATTTAATGGTACATTTTTGATTGATTGCTCACTACAGATTAATTTCTTTTAAGAGACAATGGGTAGATGTCTGACAGGGAGAAGGGAGGGAGTGGGATGGGCCAGAAGAGAATGTATTCATCAAGATAAATAAACATCAATTTGTGCAAGCTCTCAAAACATGCTTTCCGGAAAGGACCTTTCTGGCATTGTTCCTCTGTTTGCTTTCAGTCTGTATTTTAATTTATTGAAAATTCTGCTAGCCCAAATCTGCTTCCACCCACTGGATAAACACTGCCTTTATAATGAAGAAAATTTATTGCCAACTGTGCCCTTTGAATTTCATGCATGCTGTTCATTTTGATGCCCAGCATTAAAATTAGCGTTTAGCTTTTATTTGAATTCGTACTGCTATACATATGTAATAATATTCTTTTAAAAATTGCAATTTTGTTTTCTGAGAAAGCGACAGGTAGAAGAAAAGTTGTTTTGCAAATGTTTGGCATAAATTTAGCTTTTGTAAATAACTTGCTTGAATGAAAATGTACTTTGTTAGTCCTGCTTCTTCATATGTTTAAATAATTATTTGTATCCAATACTTAATCTGTTTACCTGCTATCTACCACTGAAGAGCAGAGGCTCCCCACAGCCAGACTATACTGTTTTCATTGGCTCTCAGTAAGGTTTAACAAATAAGCATAATGATTTTTTTTCATAAGGCTAACTTTTTTCATTTCATTTTATTTTTATTCTTTTTATCTCTTATTACTTTTTTCATTTTAAAGGAGTACTTTTATTCTGATATTTTGGTTAAATACCCTTTCCTTCACAAAATGATAGTATGATAAAAAGTTTGGAGGAATGCCCATTTTCTTTCTTTTTTTTTTTTTTTTGTTATTGTTGTTGACCTGCTTTGTGCCCTGAGAAATTTAACTCTAAGGATTGTGTTATGTGGGTTCTCTTACCCTTGGACTTCACATTGGGTTTGGCCAGTGGAAGGCAGCAGCTGGAGGTCACAGGGAGGGAAGACAGAGAAGTTGGGATATATTTTCCCCTAGCTTCGTCTCTGCTGGGCCCAGCTGGGTGGTAATTAGCTTTAACCTAAAATCATAGCTCCTATGGGCCATCCTCCCTTCCCTTTCTCCAAATTCAGACCTGTTGTGATAATACCTTCTTCCCCTCAGGCCTGTTGTGATAATACCTTCTTCCCCTCCTCTTTCACACTGGGGTTTGTGATGACTCTTCACTGTTGCTGGTTCCTGGGGTTTTATTATCCATTGATGGTTCTGCTAGGCCTGCCCATACGCTTGTGAAGATCCCCTCTATGCAACTCTGTCTAGCCACTCTTAGCAATCTGATTGATATGGTATCTGATGGCATTGATTCAGCAGAGCATAGACATTACATCTTCACCATCCCTGTGATTCTCTTGGCTTTTCCTTGGTGGTAGCAGTACAGATGCTACTATACCTGTCAGCGTTTGAGGCAGAAAGAAGGGGAGGAGGGGTTACCAGCTGAGTCCTATCCCCTTTAGTCAGAGAAGCAAAAGACTTTCATTTGGTCTTAGGGATTCCTGGTGTCAGGGGCCACACAGTACTTTTAGGGTTTTCAAGGTGGTAAAGAAAATGAGAATCAGCATTCATAGAGCACCTGCTATAGACTGGGCCCTGTGATGGGAGTTTACACACCCAACTGCCTCTACATGAGGAAGGGACAGGGAGGTGTTTTAAGTTCCCTTTCTGTTAAATGATGAAAGCTGAGTTGCTCTAGTTAAGTCATTGAAGGCACTTGAAAATTTTGAAAAGAATTCTCTGCTCAGCCCATGCCCTGGGGGGATCCCAAGACCCCTCTGCAGAACTCTAGTGTCTCTTGGAGCAGAGTTCCAAAACCACCACTTTCCACTCTGCTAGGAGCACACACAAAGCTGTCGAATAAAAACCAATTTGCATAAAGCAAATACTGGAAAAGCCTCATTGACTCACCTGGTCCCTGGTCCCTTGCTATCTTCTACTTTTAAAGTGAATCTTTATTTTTATCTATGGAATAGACATACAAATTGTTTAAGAAATCAAACAGTACTGGGGGCGGAGCCAAGATGGCGGACTGCAGCCAGCTTTTTACAGAAGCTCCTGTCCAGAAGGAGGCTGAAAGGACAGAAGTTTAGCTACTTAGCTGATGGTTTGGAGCAGAGCCAAGAGAGAAGATTGAGGAGCACACTTC
>CAUYQV010093482.1:0-85984 GCA_963574575.1 Galagoides demidoff | reverse complement strand
CATCACAGCTCATAGCAACCTCCAACTCCTGGGCTCAAGCGAGTCTCCTGCCTCCGCCTCCCAAGTAGCTGGGACCATAGGCGCCCGCCACAACGCCCGGCCATTTTTTGGTTGCAGCCATCATTGTTGTTTGGCAGGCCCAGGCTGGGGATTCGAACCGGCCACCTTAGGTGTATGTGGCTGGTGCTTTAGCCGATTGAGCCACAGGCGCCGAGCCTGAACTTAACTTTCTTAAAAAGATTCACTACTAAGCTTCTGGCCATCTCTTCAAATAAGGTTATTGATATAGTCACAGGAATATGGACAAGAGTGAAACTGTTTCTAAAAGTCAGGTTTGTTGAGGTATAATTTACATCAAAAAATATACTCTTTTGAGGTATATCATTTGATAAACTTTGATACACACAGAGTTGTGAGACCTCTATCATTGTATAGCTGGACTACACCCCTTGTGCTATGTTACGATTGAAGGTACTTTTAATGCTATAATTATCTTATGGACAGCATAAATATGCTGCATTTGCTACTTTGCAGGTAAAAGCATTAAATTTGTTCAATGAGAGTTTCTAAATAAAGTTAAATGTTTATAAGTCTATCTTAGCCATTTTTCATTTTTTAAATGAAAACAGGCCTATCAAAAAAGCCAGGTAGTCCTGGTCTTTCTCCCGGCCTAATGGTGGTTGGTTTCATAGACAGCTAAAGAACTCTAGAAAATAAAAAGTAGGCACATAATACTTTTTTACAGAAAGCTTAACTGGATTCTCTAGCACCACTCTCACTGTACCCATCTCTTGAATCACCATCCCCAGGCCTAACTGTGGCAAGAAGTTAAGTTACATAAGATAATATTCAAAAGCTGGTGGATCTATGCATTCTAAACATACAAGATGCTGGAAAGGCCCAGCAGTTCCTCTTCCCCTCCTCTGCCCCCCATTCCCACTTAACCCTTCTTGAAAAGGAATGTGACCACATTGAGAGGCTGGGCCTTGAAGAGATGATCTTCTCAATCCTGCCACATTGAGGGTTAAGTTTCAAATGAATTTCAGAGCAAGAAACCATTCCAACTACACAGTCTGCCAAGTGTTTTTGCAGTACTTTTGCCCGATCATTTGCTCAAGTGAGTGATTTCTCCTTGCACCTTCTCATCCTAGGACTAGTTTCTCTGAGGTAGAATATTGCTGTGATGAAGACATCGACAAGCCTGAAAACCCTCAGTAATACACAGAAAGCACGGCCTTGCTCATCTTCCACCTTTGACTTCCCAGCCTCCATCCCTGTAAGAAATAAATTCCTTTTCTTTACAAATTACCAGTTTCAAGGTTTTGTAAGCAAATGAAAATGGATCAAGATACAAACAGTTGCAAGCATAGATAGTGGTAGAAAGAGAAAACATTTTGGTGGCTACTTAATTCCCAATGACTTCACTTACATGAATTGGTGCTGTGTAGTCCATGCTTAGATACACTTATCCATTAGATGTACGTCATACATATCTCATGAGATTGTTGGGAGAATTCAATGAGAATAACCAATTTACCAAGCAAAGCCCCTCACACATAGAAGATGCCCTATTATTTTAGCTCCTTCCCTCCCCTCTGCCTTAAAAATTAGTTTTAAAACCCACTTGAAATATTCAAGGCCCCAAAATATGGACACCCAAATCCACATTTAAATCAGTAAATTTAGTAAAAAAAGAAGAAATGGTCGGTAATGCTGACCCTTAGTGAAAGTAGCAGACCATTCTGAACGTCCAGACTCCCTCTCGGTGGATTTTGTGTCTCATAGCTTCTTATTTCAAGTAAACAAGAGCCCTTTGTGGTAATCTCTCCCACGTGAGCACTGGGAACAGATTGCCTTCAATCTAAAGCAAACAAGAAATTGCTTAAGTAAAGGTAGTGACTGCATGAATCATAAACCGCTTTCTCAGATAACAGCCATTAGGTAAGTCTGTGGACAAATTTGACAATTTTTATTTCATTGCCTTTGACAGCCTTTTAGAAGGGTTTAAGAGAACCCAGATCTGACTATAGCTTTCAAAAATTCATCACTGAGTATTTGTTAACCTTGCTCCCTGTGATAGCTGAAGAACTAAGATAATGCCCTTCAAATGGAGATAAATTACAATCTTTCAAAAGATTATCACGGTCTTAATCGAGTTTGCTCCATCAACGGAACAGCCTGTGACCTTGTTAGTTACACAACAAACATATCTGTTACTTTATGTTTCTGTGGGTAGCAGGGAGAACCTTAATCTACATGCTTTCGGTGTGTGAAAGGACAGACTCACTTCAGTACGTGCTTTTGTCGATAGAATAGAATACTCACTTATTTTAAAAGAATACATCAGGGTAGTTCAGATGCATGGCATAATTTTAAAAAGAGGTTTTGTGTTGACATGACTTCAGAATTACGGAAAAGTTGAAAAAATAATAACGAATATTATATGGCTACTTCTCATTCAGGTTCCCCAAGATGCTATAGATATGTAGTGTGATTTAAAAGAAGGGAACAATGACTCCAGGTTCAGAAACAGGTGTTGTTTCATATAATTCCGCAATAGTTTGATATTATACACTTGATAAAGGCATAGGGATTTCACAATTAAAATCATTCAGCAGAACGTTAAAAAATCCATACTCTTCATTTCTCTCCAAACATCAATTGCCAACTCTTATATATAAATGTAACTGACTGCAGGTACATGAACAGATCCCAACATATGGTCCGGTTTATGAAAACTACAATTATTACATCTTGGGAAATTAAAGTGCTTTTATCCTGAAGCTAATGTTACAAATAGCATGGAAATCAGCACGCTGGGTGTTCCGGGATGTCAGCACATCAGCAGTTAAGCCATAGTGCCAGCTTTCAACAGAATGGAGGGAGAGTTTGAATGGTATTAAATTAATTATTAAATGGTAACATTTAATCCTAGATCCTTATTATCTGTGCCAAGAGAAAACATCTGTAGGTGCTTAGAACAGGCAGATTGGAAGCATCCATACAGATTCTGTTAGGTTTTGATGAAGTCTCTTGGGAAACAAGGTGATTTGGGAGGCTAAGCATTTATCCTCCCGCTTACACTCCTAACCTCTCTGGAAATAGATGACTCCATGGTACCAAGAAGGGTTTTATGACTTACCACATGTGGCAGAGAAGAAAAGGAAAGGAGCTTCCTTTCCACTTTTGCCTTGTCAGGGTTATTTGAAATGAGTTCAGTGTCAACGAAAGAAATCTCAGTATGGCTGCGTGGGCCTCTCCAGTGGCGCCTGATATCTATATGACAATATCCATTTATTCTCTTCCCTGCCTGCCCCCCTCTGTTTTAATGTTCTTTTGTAAGTGTTCCTGACATTTTGTTTATCTTTCTTTTAAACATTCTGCTGAGATTTTGTCTGAAAATGAGGAGAAAACATTCCATTTTTCACTTGGTAAATCTATTACAAGGGATACAATTCAGCGCCTTTCTCAAAACACAAGCTCAAGACACTGAAAACTTTCCAGTAAATTACTGGGCAAAATCAGGGTACAGTATAAATGTGAAAGAGACAAAATAAATTCTTGTACATGATGCTACTTGGATGAAACCAAACTTCTTTTCTTTCTTTTTTTTTTTGTAGAGACAGAGTCTCACTTTATTACCCTCAGTAGAGTGCCATATCATCACAGCTCACAACAACCTCCAGCTCTTGGCCTCGGGCAATTCTCTTGCCTCAGCCTCCTGCGTAGCTGGGATACCCACCATGATACCTGGCTATTTTTTGTTGCAGTTTGGCTGGGGCTGGGTTTGAACCCACCACCCTTCATATATGGGGCTGGCTACCTACTCACTGAGCCATAGGTGCTGCCCAGAAACCAAACTTTTAATGGATATTCTACTCCGTCTTTATTTAAATGGCAAATGGTCTTTAAAAGAAAACACATTTTCCCTCTTAGCCTCACAAGTACATACATCTATAAATACTTTATATGCTTCTTAATGAAAGAGATCTTTTGAGGTATCGGAAGGACCTTAAAAATGGTTATTATTATTATTGATTGACATATCATAATTACACACATCTATGGGTCCAACATGATGTTTTTATGCATATATAAAATGTGGCATGATTAATCAAGTTAATTAACATGTCCATCATTTTGCTTATCACCATTTTTTATGGTAAGGCATTGGAAATACACTCTCTTATTATTTTGCAAGATACCGGACATTATTATTGACTATAGGCACCTGGCTGTGCAATAGATCCCAAACCTAATCCTCCTATCCATCAGAAGGTTTGTACCCTTTGATCAACAACTCCTTTGTGCCTCTTCCCTGACCTCAGCCCTCCCCCAGTAACCATTGTTCTACCCTCCACGTCTGTGAGTCCAACTGCATTAGGTTCCACATATAAGTGACATCATATCGTATTGTGCTTGGCATATTTTACTTAGCATAATGTTCTACAGATCATTTATGTTGTGGTAAATGACAGGATTTTTCTCTTTTTAAGGCTACATAGTATTTCATTGCATATATATTAACATAGCACATTTTCTTTACTCATTCATCTATTGATGGCAACTTAGGCTGTTTCCAAATCTTGGCCATTGTGAAGAAAGCTGCATGAACCCGGGAATGCAGATACCCTTTGGCTAGATACCCAGAAGTGAAATAGTTAAATCGTATAGTAGTTCTTTTTTTTTAAATTTTTTGAGACAGGGTATTGTTCTGTTACCTGGGCTAGACTGCAGTGGCATCATCACAGCTCACTACAGTCTCCAACTCATGGCCTCAAATGATCCTCCTACGTTGGCCTCTTAAATTCCTGGGAATATAGCAGTGAGCCACTGTCCCTGGCCACTATTTTTAATAGTTTGAAGAACCTCTGGAGGACTTTGATAAAGGGTTTTTATGATTTCATACAGTCCCAGATTTTTCTGCCATGATTAGATTTGCTATACACATTTGACACAGAAGCATTTCCTTTTCCCTCACTGGAGCACCCAGAGGTCTCTGAGAGTCTTAGGACTGCAGGGGTATGACCACAGTAACAACTTGCTATATTTGGATGATTTGCTCAATGATGGATACCCCAAAGGTAACACTTAACCACTGTTTAGTGAGAACGCTGCAATTTATCAACAGAAGGAAGTTGGTAAGGAAGTCAAAGAAAAACATGTTTTGCAAGCAAGTCTAAGGACTTTTGACTGTTAGACTTAAGCCGCCATTGTAAATCGGATTTCCATGTTATCAGATTTCTGGTCTGTGCTTTTCATTAGCTAGATTGGTTGGGTGCCCTCTCCCTGCCCCCATTTCTGACCTCTTTTTGGTCCCTTTTCCTTTTGATATTTGAATCACGGTTTTTCTTCCCGAGATTTGGGTACTGCTTAAAAAGAAAATAGAAAACTCCCAGCAGAATGTCTAGAAATTCTCACTAATTTTTATATATTCTGTGCTTAATATTTTATAAATCCATGACCAAAACTCAGAATAATTTTACGGACATATCTCCCATAAAGAAACACACTCCAAAAAAGTACCTAATCTTTATTGATGTCCTCAAAGGCTTAAGAACCTCTAAGAATGTAGTGTTCATTAATTCACTTAAAATATTCTATTCTTTTGTTTATTTTCTAAGCCTGTGAACTCTTGGGAGCCTCTTATTTATCCTAAAATTGACTTGTGAATGTGTTAAGTTGTTGCCCTCTAAATATGATTTTCAGAAGTATTGCTATCACTAAGCCAAAACAATGTCTAGGTAGACAGAATTGGTAAATATCCTATCAGCAGTTCTATTGGTTCAGCTAGTCTGGCCCTTCATCCCTCCCTCCCTTCTTTCCTTCCTATCAATGTTTCTGCCCTTCCACTCCCTCTCCTTATTATTACAGTGCTCTGAGTCATCATTGGGAATAATTCTGAAAAGAGAGCAACCACCACTCCTCACCCCCCACCCCATGGCTCAGATTGATTCACTATCCTCTAAGCCTGACATGTCAGAGAGTACCATAAACATGTGTGTTCCAGGGCACTGCAGCAAGTTTCACTAAGAGCTGGGACAGTTTACTCTAGAGAAAACAGAAAATATGCAGCATAAAAACAAGGTAGTGTGTATTTGTGACAAATTCAGTCAGTTGCAATGATCCACAAGAAGAGGTTGGTACTATAATCAGGGATATAATTTCATATGTGCTGACCACAAGACCACCAGAACACGGTGGGGAATCAAGTCAGGGAACCATGTGACAGAAACAACCATCTATTTGATGACATAGGGTTCGCTGCAGTCACCTGGGAGGGGAGCAGCCAGTCGTGGCTTCTGAGGCCCTGAGAAGTGCTGGAGCCACCCAGAGGTGGCCGCCACAAGCCACCAAAGTTAGACGGCTGCCTAGCGATGCTGATCATTAGCCCAGTAAAGAGACCATCTGAGGGCATGGCGAAAGTCCAGACATTCTAACAGGGGAACAGATAATGGGTTGAAAATGCTGAAGTCATAGAGAATACATGACTTTGACTTTCCTTGATATGAATCCAGCTCTAACACGCACTTGAGTGGCCTTGAGAAAATTACTTCTGTAAGCTTCAGTTGCCCCAAATGTGAAGTGGAAATAAAAATAACTTACCTTGCAGGCTTGTTGGAAGACTTTACTGAAGTTACGTATGAAAACACCCTGGTAAGACTAGAAAAAAATGATGCCTGCCTTCCTTCTCCTGAATTCCTATAAAATCGGTTTCCCAAGATAAAGAATTTTTTTTTTTTACATTCCATGTGAAACAATCTATTTCTTGTTGATTCAAATGGTCTCTTACTTAAAGTGAGGAAGGGATATTGGAAATGTCTCTTACAGACACCCCTAGATTTCTAAAATCAGTAACTATCTATAGGTAAACTTCCTTTCCACTTGTTGCTAGGAGAGTATCCCTTTGCTGTAAACAAGAGCTCCATTACATATAGTACATATGACCTTCAATGCTTTTAAATGCTAATTTGTGAGGGTCAAGAGTAGGCAGACAAGAAATGGCAAATTAATAGTCACTAAGTTATCAAGGGGAGGGTCATAAAACTGAAAAAAAATAAAGATAAGATTCATCACCAAGAAGTTAATAAAAGATACATAAAAGCAGGGAATGAATTAAGACCTGGGGTAAGGGATTTAGACTTAAAGAAGATGGATTACTTAGGTGGATTTCAGCTTCAAGGAACAGAAAACTCAGCTCGGAATTGCTTGAACAATAGACCTATTGGCTTGTGTATTAAGAAGCAAGATAGATCGAGGGTGTCAGCACTGTTGGGTGCTGTGGCCGATACATCGACGTGGTCCAGGTCCTTGTCGTCTTTGCTCTCCACCTTCAGTGTGTCAGCTCAGTACTGAGGCTCATTCCATGTGGATCACAGGTGGCCTCAGTAGCCATCACAGCGCTGGGGTTTTCTTGTTCATGTTTGGTGGGAGGGAGGACCCAGGTTCTCCTAGTTTCAGAAACCTCCCACAAATCTATCAGCACTTTATAGTGACTGGAATTGGGGCACATAGCCATGTCTAAAGAGACAAGGTCTCATGCCTTAGCCACTCAGGCTCACCCGTGGGCCGTGTGGGGGTCAGCTTTCCTTGAAGTATTTCGGCTGTGTCAGGGGACTTGGGTACCTGAACAAAACCAGGTTATGTTAGGGAAATAAAAAATATGAACAGATCCAAGGAGGTCATCAACCTTTTATACTGTCAAATATTAGCAAGGTAAACTTTAAAATTTCATTTAGTTCAACCCCCTAATTTCTCCAATCTGAGGACAGTGTCCTACTGTGAAGTACTGGCAAAGTCAAAGTCAAAGTTTTTCTTATGTCCCAGGTCATAAGTTCGTCTTATTATTGTTGTTATTTTGTCTTAACAATACTATACTGCCTCTTAAGTAATACAAACACACCTCACTCTAACAAGTGTCTATAATAAGGGTTTTCCAGTTCTAAGTCTGTGATACTCACTGAGTTCCCAACTCCATGAGCCCTACCGTGTAACCACTATGCATATAGCAGGAATTTTTTCACATCACCAAGGTCAGCAGTTCTTAACCTGACCAGGCAATAGGATCAGCTGGGGAGCTTATTAAAAATACATATTCCAGAAGATACTGACTCAGTAGGTATGAAATGAGATTTTGACATCTATATACTTTTTAATCAGTTGAGATGGAGTTAGAGACTAGAAAACTGAAGCATGAAATAGGAGAGAGCATTACTTCACTGTGTAATTTTTTGTATGGTTTGTACACATATATGAGTATATATGCATGTATGTGTGTGTGTGTGTGTCTGTGTATATATATATATTTTTTTTTCTTTTTAGGCCTCTAATGTTTCCGGAAACTATTAATCTATATAGTCAAATGTCCATCTTTGGATTAAATACTTTAGAGCCAAAAAGTGTTTAGAATCAGTGTCAGAGTGATGTCTGAGCGTTTTGCCTTTTTAATTAAAACCCTGAGGCCGACAAATGGCTCAGTGCTCACACTTGACTCAGATTCCCAGACTCATTTTTTCTGGTTTCTGACTACTCTGCAAAGCCTCATTTCTTGAAATGGAGAAATGGAGATTACCAGAGAGTTTTGTTGACAGACAAAGAAAAGGAGAATTCCACACACTGGTTCAGCTTTCCTTTGAAGGAGGAGAAGACGGAATCATGTGTGACTGGAATCAGCCCCTCGCCATTCAGCATCGGTGCCCCCACACACGTGTTTCCGTGACAGACGGAGACAGAGGAAGACCATGTTGTTTATTTTAAGATGTCTTTGTAGGGGCACTTCCTGAAGCCTCTTCTGAGCGATCAGAGGCGCTGACCCTCTTTGAATGACAACTCTAAAAGGCAGATATCACTAACTGTATGTTTGGAAGCCCTTCTCTCACCAACAATTTTAAAAGCTCATTAAAATGGTAGATGCTGATTTAAGAAAAGAACATCCTTTGCTCAGTCTTCTGTAGCTAGTTATGGTCTACTGGAAATCAACCACAAAGGAAATTCAGTGTCGCCTTGGTCATTTTCACAAGAATAGACCAGACCTCTTATGGGCATAGCAGTTACCTCTTTTTTATTTGGACTTCACATAGGATATTTTTTTCCCACCAGCATATAAACTGTCTGACAAATCTCTATGTATACCGTATGTGGGGACTCATTCCTCCCAGAAATTCAAAAGTCCTAACTTGTCCTTAGTGGACTAAAAACCTTTTAGGAGAACACTGCACCTCCCATGTGTGTCTATACCGCATTTTCTACGTTGTGCTGGGCCATCCTCCGTGAAGGAGCTAAGGAGATGTCTCCCCAGGAGATTCACACAGCACAGTAAGTAACTCAGGCTAAGGAAAGATTGAGCCGAGCCATCAGCACCAAACTTTCCACAGCTTCCTTAATGCAGCCCAGAAGTAGCTTAAGCCTGTGGCCTGAAGGTACATCCAAGGTACACAAAAGATTTGGACTAGTTTCAGGAACCACTAAGAAAGGGCAGAAGAAGGGAAATCAATATTTTTCTAAATCATTTCCCTACAAAGCATTGATAGGAGGGAAGCCACATTTTCTGTTCCTTGTATTTTTCTATTCCTATTCATCTGCCTGGGCCTCACATGTCTAAATATGCCAAAATGGTTATTTTTAAGAGCAAATCAAATTCTACAGAGTTCATATTTTTTATTAGGTGAAGTTGATATTTAGTATTCTATACTGCCTTAATAATTAAAGAATTTTTTTTCTTTAGTTCTAAGATGGCAAAGAATATGTGTTGAGTTCCTATGGAGACTTACACACATGCTGGATTTTTCTTTTTCTTTTTTATTTTTTTTGAGACAGGGTCTACTTCATCACTTGGGCTAGAGTACAGTGGTGTCATCATAACTCACAACAACCTCAAACTCCTGGGCTCACGCAATCCTTCTGCTCAACCTTCTAAGTAGCTGAGGCTACCGACACCCTCCACAATGCCTGGCTAATTTTCCTATTTTCAGTAGATATGGGATCTCAATCCTGTTCAGGCTAGTCTCAAACTCCTGGCCTCAAGCAATCCTCTTATGTGGGCCTCCCAAAGTGCTAGGATTACAAGTGTGAGCCACCATGCCCAGCTTCATATTAGACATTTTATGTTATCTCAGTTAATACTTATAACCACCCTATAAAATAATTACATTGTATAATTTAATATCAATCCACAGGTAGTGTCTACTGTGTGCCTTATACGTTCCAGGAACTTTGTAGAAGCCATTGACTCAATCAATTTGCTACAAACATATGTGAATCAACTACTAACATAAGCTCCTCTTCCTCATTTTTCCTGCTAGAGAATTTGGGGAAGGTTTCTGAGTCCCTTTTTTCCTAATTAAGTAACTTAAAATGTTTCAAAGAGCTTCACATATTCATTCCTTCCGTATATTATTTTTAAAATATTTGGATGTGGCTTACAAAAATATATACACTAGCACAGGGTAAATAAAAGTACTCAGTTGCAAAATGACTATTCTTTTCTCTCCATCTTTATCAGTTTGCTTTTAATACCAATTTCCTGTTCCCCACAAAATAACTGTTTCCTTTCCTTGGCTTTGATTATTTAAGTCACTGTGGCTCTCCTGGCAAGCTCTGGCTTCCTCTGGAACCAATGAGTGCTTTGCTAAGGCCCCGGACTGCCCTGACTCATCTCCAGGAGGGTCTACATCACCTCTTCCACAAACACCAATCAGTCTGCAAACCACTTAGGCAAGAACTTCTGTCCCACACACATCTGTTTATCAGAGAGCAATGGACTCACATGTTCTAGAAGCCTCAACAAACAGGATATCCCATCTCAAATGTATGGCCTCTTGGCATACACAAGAATGTCCCCAAGGACGTGTGTGATCCTTTAGAACAGCATGGCAGGTCCCCAGACGCAGCTGCTGAAGGAAACAGGCCGGGCATCTGCTCCTGGCACGTCCTGGGTAAAGTTCAACACCGGCTGCCTGTGCTGGACGTGGAAGCTTCAGGATTATTAATTTCAGGATGGGAAATCATTAGTATTCTTAATTTAAAGAGGAAATCTTTGGACAGCAGTCTGCAGCTATAAATCAATAATAAAGATTTTCTCTGAATTATGTTTTTACCTGACGCTGAAATTAGGTTTTCTTTTTTTTTTTTTTCGTTTCTTTTCATTTTTAAGCCTTTGAATTTGATTTAACAGACTGACTCTGTCAGGTTCCTGTGGTGAATTGATAATGAAATTAGGAGAGACGGGGTCCATTGACTTAGAAGACCTAAGCCATTAGTTAAGTCTTCTCCCCATTTCTGCAACCAGCGTGACGCCCACTTAGTCAC
This sequence comes from Galagoides demidoff, assembly GCA_963574575.1. Taxonomy (NCBI): domain Eukaryota; kingdom Metazoa; phylum Chordata; class Mammalia; order Primates; family Galagidae; genus Galagoides; species Galagoides demidoff. The sequence continues at coordinate 74,677 of CAUYQV010093482.1, read as the reverse complement.
CTTGGCTTTGGTGCTTGCCTCTGACACTAGCACTTAATAAAGCAGAGTCAGAATGAAGACGAGGAGGCAGCAGCGTAAACAGGCATTATCAAAAGAAAAAAAAAGACGGAGGTGAAAATCAATACTTCCATTAACATCCAGAAACAGACTTTTCAAAAAACACTTATATATTCAGCTGACAGTAATATACCGAAAAGATTAGTTCCTTGAAGGGTCACAAATGATGTACCCATCACGACGGCACTATTTCTTTTTCTTCCCATTTTGCTAAGAAATAACACCAGTAGGATTTAAAACTAAAAACAAACCCAAAAACTTTGCCTAGAAAAAACTTTCAAATAAAGGGTACATGTTTCAAAAAAAGTAGATAGGACAAATTTCTAGTTATATACATTAAAATTATTAGCAATGTACAACATAAATAGGGATTTTCTTAGAGCTTGTAACAGGTCTTGATTTGTATGTATATCTCTTTTGTAAGGTCATTACCATCATGTAACTGAGATGCCTCTATTGCAATGAACCGTGTAAGTTTCTGGTCGGGGCTTGGTGGGTTTGTGTTATTGTTGTTCTTGTTATGCTAACTCTCATCCTTAAATCTGGGTTTGTTTCCTGGCTTCCACATCACTGGGATTTGTGACTTTGAGAAGCCACCTTCCTTATTGTGTTTTCTTTTTTTCCTTTTTTGAGACAGTCTTGTTTTCTCAGTAGCGTGCTGTAGTGTCATAGCTCACAGAAACCTCAAACTCTTGGGCTCAAGTGGTCCTCTTGCCTCAGCCTCCTGAATAACTGGGACTACAGATGCCTGCCACAAACTGGCTAGTGTTTCTATGTTTAGTAGAGAAAGCCTTGCTCTTGTTTAGGCTGGTCTCCAACTCTAGAACTCAAATAATCCACCTCCTTTGGATTCCCAAAGTGCTAGGATTACAGGCGTGAGCCACTGTGCCCAGCCAGAAGCAGCTTACTTCATGCTCAGTCTCCCTGTATGTTAGGACAGTATCGGGAGGAATAAATATAGAGGGTGTGTGCAAATGCCTTGCACAGGGCCTGGCGCACAACTGAGTCTCAATAGATATTAGTCTGCCACCCCACCCCATCCACCCCCCATGGAGCCCTTCCTTATTTTCCTTTTCTCCCCAGTTGGTCCCCTTGCCGCCTCTGCTTTACCGTCTGTTACCCCACATCCTCAGAGGAACACTTCTGGGCAAAGGCAACAGGAAGGTGATGGTACTCAACCACCTTATGTATGGAACTGACTTGGTGGCCTTCCGTCCAGTGGAAAGAGGCTGAACACCTCTCCTGAGGCTGCCACTACTCTTATTCCTTTGGCATTCTGTGCTACTTCCTGGGCACAGGAGCCAAAGCCTGTGTGACCACCCATCATCCCTAAGCAGCATAGCACACGGGACACCTCTTCCCTCTAGGAACAGCGTTCCAGAGCAAATCAGGAGATATAGCCTGTCATCTTAGACTATGGAGGACACGGTCGCTCTAAACTTGATTCTGATCTTCAAGAAAGAGCAAGTTCAGAAAAAAGAAGTACTGAGAACCTTAGGAGAAAGTGAGAGCTGCTTACAATTCAAAGGAGCCAAAGCAGAAACGCTCAGCAGTATCTCACATGCGTCCTAGACAGCGGAAAAGCAAGTTTCAAAAAGTTCTAAAGAGACATATATTTGGTGCCAGAGTTAGACGGATTTTTTTTAAGGGGGTATAAATAGATCCAGAAGGAGTAGAAAATTAAATTCTAACTATATAATAAAAATTAGCCAGATATGGAAGAAAAACCAAGGGCGTCAAGAGGGTTGCTTGGGAGCTTCCTTTGAGCTCAGATATTAAAGGGTATGTTTTCAAGATCAAAGAACTTATGGGCAAGAACAAAAGGGGTACAGTAGCACAAACCTAAAAGAAGGGTGTCATAAAAATAAAGCAAGCCGGGAACAGTGGCTCACGTAATCCCAGCACTGTGGGAGGCTGAGGTGGGAGGATGGCGTGAGGCCAGGCATTGTTGGTTATAGTGAACTATGATAGCGCTACTGTTCTCCAGCCTGGGCAACAGAACGAGACCCTGTCTGTCCAAAAAAAAAAAAGAATAAAGTAAAAAGTAAACTCACTTTAGCTGAAAGAAAAAAAGACGAATAGAAAATGAGTTTCACCAATGTGTGCACAGAAACACGTAGAATTATGCACCACATTTCTAAGAGAATATGTTGTCATGTTAACAAGGCAAAGAGAAAATAGAATTAATCAACTACTCTTTTGCTTCCATCTTCCCCACCAAAAGAATGACCTTCAGACTGAAAGTACAGATGTGTCCGACCACTGCAGACAAAGTGTTCTCCACCTGGCGAGGAGAGCCGGGGGATTTCCAGCGGGGAATTCCATCAGTGGGAGCAAACCGGAAGGTAGAAATCGGGCTACTCCTGTGATGGTCCAGGCAAGATGCGATGAAGGACTGTGTGAGGCCCAGGAGAGAGACAGAGGGATAGAGACTGACGGGTGGATGTGACAGAATAACCAGAGCAAAGGCTCTAGAAAAGCTTGGGGTATGTTGTTTAAGGTGAACGCATCTTTTGTGCAAGCAGAAAGCCAACAGGAAGGGCAGTAGAGAGTGGAAGTGGAGAGCAACCCCATGAGCCTGGCCTTTTGCAGGGACATTTCAGGCGTAGCAGGAAGGCAGGTTTGGCAGAATCACAGGCGACGTCCAGGAAAAAAGCTGGATATAAACAGGCCATGGAGGGTGGGATACTATCTATGTCCAAAGGGCTTCCTTTCAGAAAGTCTATAATGAGGGCTTCTTGCCTGACGAGGATGTAGAAATGAATGTCCTTTAAAATGTATCCTTGTTCATTATGTTCCGCTAAAAAAAAAAAAAAGTTAAAGTAAAAGTAATAGAGCCATTCACCTGCCTCCTCATTCTGTGGGTATCATGAAATTAAGATATACAGCTTAAAGATGGAGGGATCAAGAGTTTTGTGAATTTCTTTGTGTTTTGTGTGAGGCTGACTACTCAATGGTAACATCGTTGGAAATGCACAGCGCCAGCCTTCCAGACCCCATTAAAGGCAGGGAATCTGGGTTTTAATCATTTAATGGCAGGGTGTTAATGCTAGTAAAGAAAGCTTGGTGAAATGGCCAGAGCTTATGATGAGGTTTCCCCAGGTAGACCGGGAGTCAGGAAGGCCCCGGGAAATGAGATTTAGGCTGAGAACTGAAAGATGAGGTGAAGAAATACTGTACACATAGGGAACGTTGAGATTGTTTCCAGATTCTGGTGCCTCACTTTCGAAAGTTGCCAAATGAAAGCTCTAGCACAGGCATCCTCAAACTACAGCCCACAGGCCACGTGCTGCCTGCCTAGGACATTTATCTGGCCCACTGGGTGTTTTTGCCGCTGCTGCCTGTCCTGCTTAGCAGCCAACTCGCCCCAGGGCCTACAGTCCGGCCCCCCAACGGTCTGAGGGACAGTGAACTGGCCACCTGTTTAAAAAGCTTGAGGACCCCTGCTCTAGCATATGCTAGCTGGGGGCTACTGACATCACCTCACAGCTGGTTATCAAGTCTGTGGAGTGTTAGGGAAAGAATTTAATCCAATTCTGAGGCAATCTAACATCAAGTTCAAACACAAAAGCTCTAGAGTCTAGACCCAAATGCCAGGACTAGAATTCTGGCCCTGCCATGAATCACACCACCTCGTATGTATAATAACATTAATAATAATAATACACATTGCACAGCATTGCTGGGAGGATTAAATAAATGAATGGTTGCAAGTGCCCAGAACAGTACCTAGAACTCAGTAGTCAATATATATTGGCTATTATAGTTATTCAGTGATTAAAGTTATAAAAAGGCAGAAAAGTATTATTATATAAAAGGATGTTTCAGCTATTCAAATTGTTGAGCAAAGTAACCTGAGTTTCCCGAAGTGGTTAACCAGCGATCAGATGACGGTCTGGAAGAACAAAGGAGCTGTTACCTGCACTGAGGAGGCAGGCCAATCGGATAAACCTGGTCTTTCTGACTCCCAGAGTCTATAGCAGTGATTTTCAACTGGTGTGGTGCAAAAAAATTGTAAATAATTAATTAATCTATTTTCAAAGAAAGTTCAAAACACAGTAAGTATATTCTATCTTTTACTCTTTTTTAAAATGAACATAATTTAAATGTGCTACAGAAGTTTATAGGTTCGAGTGTGCTGTGAGATAAAAAAGGTTGAAAAACACTGGTCTATAGTCTCACATAGAAGAATGGGCATTTCAAGTCTTCTTCATTTTGACTAATTAGTATATTCCTGATGATAAGGTATTTATTAACTGTCTTGTGAAACTGTCCTTGTCAGGGGAAAATACTAGTTTATAGATTCACAGGACTACCATCTTAAATTAGGACATAACTGCATATTTCTTTCTTTCTTTCTTTCTTTTTTTGAGACAGATTCTCACTATGTTGCCCTTGGTAGAGTGCCGTGGCATCACAGCTCACAGCAATCTCAAACTCTGGGCTTTAAGCTATTCTCTTGCCTCAACCTCCAACGGAGCTGGGACTACAGGAGCTTGCCACGATGCCCAGGTATTTTTGTTGTTGCAGTTGTCACTGTTGTTTAGCTGGCCTCAGCTGGATTCGAACCTGCCAGCCATGGTATATGTGGCTGGCACCATAACCACTGTACTATATGCACTGAGCCATAATGGCATATTTCAATGCATGTTCTGTCCAATCCCACAGAAAGCTATGTGTTCAGTCCATAGGTGGAAACAAGAACTTAGACTTTTTTAATTGATATTATAATAGAACATTATTCCAAAACATGAAATGAAGGAGTTTTAATTTACTGTCACAACTGCCACAGCCATTTCTTAAAGATGCTTGTTGTCCTTAGTGAACTAATTGGACTTTAATCGAGTCAGCAATAAGCAGAAATAAGAGTTAAGAAACAGATTTTTTTTTTCCTTCAAGAGCTTTTCTCAGAATTCATGATCTCAATGGGAACGCCGATAATCTGAATTACCTACTCTCAAAATGCAAAAAGAATCAAAGGAAATTTAGAAGGGAGCATTGGCCCATTTCACCAAGAATCCAGCCAGGCAGATCTGCTCAATGGTTAAAGAGTAACAGCAACTCCATTAAACACGAGAATGGTCAGTGCAATTAATGCAATTAAAGTAATTAGTCCTGGCAGCTGTAAGGTCAAATAGAGGTAGCTTTGTAACAACAATCTGCCACTGCAAAATTACTGACATTTCCAACTAAATTATATTCTCTAAATTGTTGCCTTAATGCTAAATAAATAAAGTTATGCTAATGCAGGGACTGATTACAGATTGAAATTAGCACAATTGCTTGTTATACAGTCTGCTAGGGTTAACATTTTTTAAAAACATAATTAATGGCCTTTGCTTACTGTCTCCGGTTATGGATCCTGAAGCTCATTTGCATTCTTTTGCAATATGCTGACAGCGCTAAATGTCTAAGAAGAAAGATCTCATCTGCGGGCGGAAAATGCGTTTTTCACGTCGTCATCAAGCTAAGACGTGTTATGGTTTCAGGACAGTGTTAATAACAAAGATGACCAGAAAAGGGAACGGATAAGAATGAGACTAGAATCCGTTTTTCTTTTCAGTCTTGTGATCCGAGCCTTTCTGGAGTCAATGTGAAATGTAATTGCTCTTTTGACCTCTATCTTCTCGCTCCCCAGGTCTGAGGAAGAGCTACACTGGTTGATTATTGCAGGAATGAAAGGCACTCTGACCTTGTCGACCGAATGCCTTGCTGCTTTCAGTGTTGCCCATTATACTGAAGGCAGGCAACTCCTGGAGAGAGGCGGAATCTACAGGGGAGCTGCTCCCCGGGCAACCTGCCAGGAAAGGCTTCATCAGCAGCAGTTCAGACATGACCAAACAGCTCAGGCAGCAAAGGAAACAGCTAGGGGGAAAAACAGAGTGTATCAAAATATTGTTAGCACACAGTCTAAAGGAGCTCTCAGGCACCTATGCCATAGAGCGCCTTTCCTAATACAGCCCCGCGTCGCCCGCCCCAACCGAAGACTGACCTGGGAACATTTGCTGAGGAAGGAAGCAGTAACCAATATAAATGTAGTTACTGATTTCCTAAAATAAGCACTTGCTCATTCAAATGGGGTTTGTGATAATATTCCTATTGAAATGGAAGCAGAGTGATTTTCTAGCAGGAAGTAGGTTGGGATATTTAGTTACCACAATTGTTCTAGATTAGAAATTTTTCGCTGCAAACCTGGTTGGATCATTTTTAGGATTTATGGTTGACGTGAGGATTAGGGTAAAATCACAATGAAAACAACATGGTCTATCCTTCAGGCTCTCCAGTGAAAGCAGTCTTTGTTTAAAATCAGCTGTATTTCCTTCATATCGCTGCTAATTCTGCTCCAATCAATTCTATTCACCAAAATTTTATCGAGCATTTGTTATGTGTCTAGGCATTGTGGGAAAATATACATGACATGTGAAATATGTCTGTGAATTAACGGGACTAGCTGACCAAGGGGACACAGAAAGAGTGCCATCTGCTTTATCATCCCATTTCATTCATTGAGGGAGACCACCAGAGGTCTGCTATGAGCAAGGCACGGCGTGAGGTTCTTTACATTCAGACTTGCATTTCAGTCTTACAACAATTTTCAGGTTCATGTTGTGATCTCACCTAAGGCAGGGTTTATTTTGGTAAAGTAGACTTTGGAATCTGGAATTAGCCAGACTTGGGCTTGTAGGGGCGGAAAGGTATGATTCCTCTTTCATCACCCATCATAAAAGGGTCACAGCCAACCCTCCTGTAACAGAAGATAGGTGAGCAAGCGGAAAACATAACAAATTTAACCTAATTTTTATGTAATTCAGGAAACTTCAGAAATGCAAACCCAGATGAAGACTAGCTTGGCCTAGTTCCTATACTGAAGAAGACAAGATAAACTTAAGATCTTCTCCGCCTCTCTCGTTTGATGAGAATTACTGTTGTTCAGCCACACACATCCCCTATTTTCCATCACAATTTCAAAGGTTATGGCCCAAAAGGCCCATAAGAATAATTATGTTCATGAAATGCTGAATTCAGGAAACAAAATTACCCTATGCCAAAATAAAAAGAATCAACGAAGGTAGGAAAAGAATAATGAATGAAGTCTGGGAAGAACAGTGTTCAAACACAATGTTCGGGAGATGGGTAAAATCGTGACGGTCGTACAGATAAAAATGGACATGTTAAAGATTTGATTTTAGTCATTCATCAAGGAAGGAAACCAGCAGATGTTATAACCAGTTCAAGAGAATGTGAAGAGACACATTTAGAGATCAGGAATATTGAAATGAGTGTGCACATGCAACAAAGCTGGGTTTTCAGGGCGAGGGGAGGGAAGTCAATTGAACTTACTCCAGATGGGGAAGATTCACACGTCTATCAGCTACCTATGACATACAGCATTGTAAGATAGCTCAAAGACAGTGGAAGGCTAGATCAGATAACAGGAAGGTGTGCTGTACACAGACATAGCTTCCCACTGAAGAACAGTGGTTGTTTTCTGCAGTAGATTTGATGGAGTTCAGAACACAGGATCATCTTGCACACTAACTGTTTTAAGCTGAAGGATTTGAGGAGGAAAAGGAAGGGTTCTCTGACTTTCTCTCACCTTTCTTTCCTGGAGTAGGCCAAAAAACCCAGAAGGATTTTCTAACCTTCCCCTGTAGCAGGTCATACCACCCTCCTGGGAGAGGTGCCCTCCTGTACCTGGAGGAAATAAACGTCCTTCCCTCTCAGGACAGGGGGTGAATACGGAGGAGAATCTGAACAGGTCTTGCTAAATCTCCCCTGTTTATTATCATCAGATTCTTTTTTATCAGATCATGCTTCTCTACAACTATCCACTTACTCATCAAACCCAGCATAAAAAAATACATAGGTTTACCTTGTCAGTGAAAAGAACCCAAACTCTATAAACTATTCTAAAGACGTTTATGCTGAGCCAAATATATGTAACCATGGCCCAGAGAACCACGTTCAAGAAGTCTCCAGCCAAGTGCTCTCGCCCTATTGGTTTACAGTTTGGTTTTATGGAAGGCATATATTGGTTTGGCTCAAAGAGGCAGAACATGTTGAAATGGGGCATTACAGGTAACAGGTGGGCTTAGAGTTTCTCTGATTGATGATTGGTTACAGAAGTGAAGCTTTGGCTTGGAATGCTTTAAGATAAGAAGTCTGGCAGCACCTGTAGCTCAGTGGGTAGGGTGCCAGCCACATACACCTGGGATGGCAGGTTCAAACCTAGCCCAGGCCAGCTAAAACAACAATAACAATTGCAACCAAAAAATAGGCAGGCATTGTGGCGGAAGCCTATAGTCCCAGCTACTTGGGAAACTGAGGCAAGAGAGGCAAGAGAATCACTTAAGCCCAAGAGGTTGAGGTTGCTGTTAGCTGTGATGCACTCTACCCAGGATGACAGCTTGAGATTTTGTCTCAAAAAAAAAAAAAAAAAAAAAAGATAAGGAACTCCGTTAATCAGAGACAAGCCACCAGACATACAGGACATACACTCAGACTCAGGTAATCTGTTAAGTCAAGTGATGACCTGCAGGTGTGACTTCAGCTTTGCCTTAGGTCTGTTAATGAGTTGCAAAGGATATCTCCCAGCAGGAAGCAGGGCATGCTGAGGTGTGTCTAACCCCCTTCTTATGACCAGTAGGTCACCTGTAGGGTATTTCTGGGGTCCCTTTGGTCCAAAGGGGATCCATTCAGTCAGCTGAAGTATTTAAGGTTTTATTTTCATTCACTACCTGTTTCTGTGGGTCCTCATTTCCCTGTGAAAGTCCCTATGTCACATAAAAAGCTTAAATAAATCTGTACACCTTTCTCTTGTTAGTACGTCTTTTGTACAGAGGCCTCAGCCAGGAACCTGGCAATGAATAAAGATATTTTTCCTCCCCTCCAGGTCCTGTGGAACATGGCATGTCGTTGTAATTTCTGATTCCTCAATGGCTACCTAGAAAAGATTTCAGCCTGTCTGTGATGGGAACAGGGAATCACTGGGAGACTTTCAAAATAGAATCACCACCCCCAATTTGCATGGAGCATTCTAATAAATGCTCTAACAATTAGAGAGCTACTTCAACTGCTTTGGGAGCCAACGTTAAGATTGGGGGAGCCCTAGAAATTCAGGTATATGTAGCTTTTATGGCTACAGTCCCACTTTTTGATCCTTTGAGGAGCCTTCTGCAGTTTTTCTTGTTGTTGTTTAAGGGTCACCAAACTGTGAAAAGACTTTGGTTCACAGGGGCTAAGAACTGATGTGCACCCTGAAGGAACAGGACAGCCCAAAGGAAAAAACGAGAATTAAAGAAATGAAAATAGGAAAGAAAGGGATAAGGAGACGGGAAAGAGAGAGGAGGAAGAGGGTTCCGCTGGTGGAGAGCATGCCGAGGATGCCTCCCTGAGAGAGCTACTTTGTTAATAAAAATACCATTGCAAACCCATGCCCCGAACAGTAGGAGTAAAAAGAAGCTTTATTTCTAAAGTTCTTCCACGCTGTACATTCCTGCCTCCACGGGGAATCTAACGTGGCCGGTTTCACTCCCTCCCCGGGGCGTGTGTCCTATGGCTCCATTAGAACCGCACAGACGGCTCCTCCCCGCCCTGCTCTGCAGTTCCACTGCGGGTCTTTTACGTCTCTCCTTTCACTTCCCTCCTTACACAAAAATTGAAAATAGAAAAAATAATAAACTGAAAGCCTACATTGAGCCTTTTAAATGTTTAATTTATTTTTAAAAAAACCCACAATCTTGGCTCGGTGCCTGTGGCTCAAGCAGCTAAGGCCCCAGCCACATACACCTGAGCTGGCGGGTTCGAATCCAGCCCCGGTGCCAAACAACAATGATGGCTGCAACCAAAAGATAGCCAGACGCTGTGGCGGGTGCCTGTGGTCCCAGCTACTTGGGAGGCTGAGGCAGGAGACTCGCTTGAGCCCAGGAGTTGGAGGTTGCTGTGAGCTGTGATGCCAGAGCACTCCACCCAGGGGGACAGCTTGAGGCTCTGTCTCAAAAAAAAGAAAGAAAGAAAGAAAGAAACTCACAATCTTAATGAACTGGACTAAGGGAAATATAGTTATTTATAGCTAGAAAAGGGAAATTTATAAGAATGTCAATTTCGGTTTAGCTCAGCCAAAAGAGACCATGAAAAAAGAAAAGAAAAAAGGCAAGTGGAGAACATTGTGGTGGTTCTAGGATGATTGTGAGAATCCCTAACTCGGGTGGGGATGGCTGTGAGCATCACTTCCTCAGCTGGAGGAACGAAGACCCCCGGAGGGCCAGGGTGTACGTGTACTAGACCTTCTGCTTAGTGAAGCTTTATAATTCTCCAAAGTATTAATGTGGAATGGCTCTTTAAATAAAGTTTGAAGAAATACAGTCACAAGGTTCAGGACATGCTGTCCCAAGTACGGCATCATCGCACTTTCTCCTTCCCCTCACTCTTCTCCTGTCAAACAAATCATAAGACCCTCATTGCAGAGGTGCCCCCTCTAACCCAGGGGAAAAAATCCTTGTCTCTGAAGACACAGGAACGCAGAGAAGAATCTTAACAAACAGGCCTTGCTTAATTCCTCCCACTTCATTTATTACCCTTAGATCACAACATTTTGTCCTCTAACCACACTTCCCCATGACTATATACCCTTAATCAAGGGGTGCATAGGCTGGGTGCAGTGGCTCATGGCTATAATCCTAGCACTCGGGGAGGCCGATGCCGGTGATTGCTTAAGCTCAGAAGTCAGAGACCAGCCTGAGCAAGAGTGAGACCCTGTCTCTACTAAAAAATAGAAAACACTAACCTGATGTTGTAGCAGGCACCTGTAGTCCCAGTTACTCAGGAGTCTGAGGCAGCGATACCGGACAGGTGGCGCCCCAGCCAGCTCAGCCAAGTGAGGCTGGAGGACCTGCCGCCTCAGTCTTGGTGGTGTTGGTGACAGCAGAGGAACCAGCAGACCAGGCTAGAGGGTAAGGTGGGGGGGGGCTTCTCTCCCCCAACAGAGGCTACAGTAGCCAAAGGAACTGGACACGTGCAGCTGGGAAGACACTGGTGCTGTGCTATCTCCTCATGTGGACTTCTGGCAATTCTGATTGGTCTATTTTCAAAACCTGCTCCTGACTGGTCTGTTTTCAGGACATAAAAGCTCATTGGACAACTACCCCTATATAAGCCTCCAAGCAAAGAGCCCAAATGCAGACCACCTCAGATGAAAGAGAGAAAAAGAAAACACTTATATCCTGCTCTGCAAGGAAGTTTGGTTCTTTGTGAGAGCTGTAACACTTATTAAATAAAACCCAACCTACTGCTGATCCTGTGGTCCATAGCTTCATTCATTGAACCGCTGAGACCAAGAGTCTGGAAATCCAATATCAAAATCCGGTATCAGCAGGAGGGTCACTCAAGTCCAAGAGATTGAGGTTGCTGTAAACTGTGATGCTATAGCACTCTACCCAGGGCAACAGAGTAAGACTCTGTCTCAAAAGAAAAGATACACATAAAAAGCCACAAAGTTACCTATTTCTTTAGGTTTTCTTTCCTTATGAAGACTCCTGTGTTACTTAAACTTACATTTAATCAATTTGTATGTTTTTTTCTTGTTAATCGGTCTTTTGTTATAGGGGCCTTGGTCCTGCACCTAGTTATAGCTAAAGAAAAGATATTTTGTTTCTCCTACAAAGGTGACTCTTACACGCAAACACATCAGCTCAAGATGGTAGGCGGTATTATCTTGATTAGATTCTTTGGCAACTAGGGACACCAGCTGGAAGGAAGGACCCATGTCTTTTCTACATGACACAGTGCAGATGGCCAGCAAACTCCCTGTTGGCAGTGAATTCACTGTGTGTGAACAAGTCAAAAAAGGTTAAACCAACTAACACCATGAAACAAATGAAAAAATGCTACTCGAGCAATTGTAAAGTCAAACTTTCAAAGAAATTGTTTGGTCCAACAGAATAGTTACCCTCTTTTTACTGTTTCTAACCTGAGGGATGAGAAAAAATAAATCAATGTCAGATGTTTTTGAAAAGGCTCTGATAACTCAGTGCAATATATAAGGAAAATAAAAAGAATCATTTGCTTCAGAGAAGAAGAGAAAGCCAACAAAACTTATAGGAGCTTCTTTAGGGTTGAAGATGACATAACATGGGGCCTTGGCGTAGTGAAGACTCTAAGTTGAGGGAGTTTGGGAAAACGGTAGGAAGAGGAAGGTCTCTCTGACCCCCCCTCCCACCTCACCATCCTTCTCTCCTCATACAGATCATGAAACCTAGGAAGCATCATCTGACCTTCCTCCAAAGAAGGTCACACAAGGTCTGACAATTAAGTTTGTGAACTCATCCTAAAAAAAGTGCTACATACCTCATTGCTGAATATCACCAGGGACACCTTTGAAATTCTCCCCTTGGGAAGCTGTGCTCTGATGTCAGCACCTAGTCTACCCTTCAAAGCAATTTTGGAACTCTTCCTGGAATGGCCATCAGAGCCATCATTGTATTTACCCTCCATGTCCTGAATGCCATCAAAATGTCTTCCTTTCAACATTTCCTTTATCTGCAGGTAAAGAAAAAAGCCACTGGACCCCAGACCCATTGAGTAAGGAGGGTGTTCCAACAGAGTTATTTCTTTACTGCTCAAAAACTCCCTCACAGGCTTGGTGCCTATGGCTAAAGTGGCTAAAGCACCAGCTGCATACACCTAAGATGGCGGGTCCGAATTCAGCATGGGCCCACCAAAAAATAATAACGGCTGCAATCAAAAAAAAAAAAAATCCCGACATTGTGGCGGGCACCTGTGGTCAAAGCTACATGGGAGGCTGAGGCAGGAGACTCGCTTGAGCTCAGGAGTTGGAGGTTGCTGTGAGCTGTGATGCCATAGCACTCTACCCAGGGGGACAGCTTGAGGCTCTGTCTCTAAATAAATAAATAAATAAATAACTCCCTCACAGCCAGTGCCCTGTGAGCACTGTATTGTAGTGATGCAAGAGCCAGGGGTTGTTGGGGAAAAGTTCAGGTCATTTTCGTCTAACTTTTTCACACAGCCTTTCAGCACTTGCAAATAGTAAACTTGGTTAACTATTTATCTAGTTGGTACAAATTCATAATGAAAATTTCCTCTGATATCAAATAAGTTTAGCAACATCATTTTGACTCTTGATTTGGACTGACAGAGTGTTTTTAGTCATGGAGGATTGGCTGACTTCCACTGTGCATGCTGACATTGTATCGTACACCCATATTTCAGCACCCCCTAAACACCATCTCGCCTCTCTGAAAGGTCTTGGCAAACTTCAACACTCCTTTGCTTTTGTTCATTCATGAGCTCTTTCATGACCATTTTTGCCACATACTTTTCTCCTGCCAAAATTTTCAGTTAAGATTTTTCAAATTGGCAGCGCCTGTAGCTCACTAAGTAGGGCACTGGCCCCATATACTGAGGGTGGTGGGTTCGATCCCGGTTCAATCTTGGCCCCGGCCAAACAGTAACCAAAAAATAGCTGGATGGGCGGCACCTGTGGCTCAAAAGGGTAGGGTGCCGGCCCCATATGCCAGAGGTGGTGGGTTCAAGCCCAGGCCCAGCCAAAACTGCAAAAAAAAAAAAGCCAGGCATTGTGGCAGGCCCCTGTAGTCCCAGCTACTCAGGAGGCTGAGGCAAGAAAATCGCCTAAGCCCAAGAGCTGGAGGTTGCTGTGAGCTGTGATGCCAGGGCACTCTACCAAGTGACAAAGTCAGACTCCATCTCTAAAATAAATAAATAAATAAATATTTTTCAAATTATTTCTTTATCAATTTTACTTGGTCTGCTATGCTTCTCACAGTCAGCCAACAATTTCCATACACAACTTGATACATTTTTGCAATATTTTCATCACTTCTGCTCGTTGCTGGCTGCCCTGACCTCTCTTCATCAGTGACACTTTCTCTCCCCTCAGAAAAATGGTTAGCCCATTTGTACACTGCTGTCTTCTTCATGGAATTATCTTCTTCATACTCTTGGACTAGCATGTCCCTGATTTCTTACCATGTTTAACAAGAAAATTAACATTTATTCATTGCTCTAATTCAAGCTCCGACATTCTTGCAACAGCACACAAAAACACACAACAAGGATAATGAACACCACTCAGCAGGACACTACCACACCTTGACACCAAAATGGCTGTGAGACACGAATATACCAAGATTATGAAACTAAACCGAGCTTTTTATACAGTGCTGCCAAGGTAAGCACCCAGTGGGAAGTTTGTGAACTTGTCTGATCTCGTAGGATCTTCGTGTGAGAGGTGCCTTTATTTTCCATAAAGCTTCCTTACCTCTGAACCCCTGAGGACATAGAGAAGAATTTGACGAACAGGTCTTGCTAGGTTACCCCTCCCCTTAGTTTATTATGGTAAGATCATACTTCTATTTTAGTTTTATCTTTGAGGCAAGGTCTTATTCTGTTCCCTGGGCCAGAGTGCAGTGGAGTCATCGTAGCTCACTGCAATCTCTAATTCCTTGGCTCAAGTGATCCTTCTGCCTAAAGTCTCCCAAGTAGCTAGGACTACAGGGGTGGACTACTGTGTCTGGCTAATAATAATAGGGCCTCAGTCTGTTGGCCAAGCTAGTCTTGAACTCCTGGCCTCAAGAGATCCTCCCATCTTGACCTCCCAAAGTGCTGGGATCATAGATGTGAGCCGTATCAGATCATACTCTTTTGGTCCAAATATAAGCTACTTTTTTATGGGGGAGGAAACGTATGGCAAAAAATAAATACAATTTAAAAAATAATAAACTCCTTTTTCACAACCATCCACTTGCTTATCCCACATTGCACTAAACACACACACACACATTTACCTGTTTCTTTAGGTTTTCTCATCCTTGTAAAGGATCCCGTGTCACATAAGATTTATATTAAATACATTTGTATGCTTTTCTTTAGTTAATGTGCCTTCTTTATAGGGGCCTCAGTCTTGAGCTAGTCATAGGTGAGGAAAAAATATTTTTCCTCCTCTATAACACATTGTTTGAAAAAGAAACTTCATGAGGTAGCTCACACCCATAATCTAGCACTCTGGGAGGCCAGTGGAGGAGGACAGCTTGAGACCAGAAGTTTGAGGCAAGCTTGAGCAAGAGTGAGAGCCCATCTCTGCCAAAAATACAAAAATCCATGTGGCGTGGTAATGAACACCTGTAGTCCTGGCTTCTCTGGAGTCTGAGGCAAGAGGATTATTTGAGCCCAGAGGTTTGAGGATGTAATGAGTAGTGATGACACCACTGCGTGCTACCCAAGGGCAACAAAGCAAGACCCTCTCTCAATAATAATAATAAGAAGAAGAATAGTAGTAAAGGAACTTTAGAGGTGTACAAAATGTACCCAAATTGCACTTCTTTCTAGATGTCATTTTTTCAGTAGCACCGTACGCATACCTCCCAAGTTTTTAAAAGCCCATTCAATGCTTTAAAAAAAGGCAATTGAACAGGACAGAGAGACACTACTAAATATAGCAACGAAATTACTTTCAAGGAAATTATCTCCCTGTACAGTGTTAGAACAACCAGCATGGTGGGCTTGATTCAGAATGTCCGTAATTTCTCCATCCACAGGCAGTGGTGGGGAGTGCCTTTGATTTCATTTGCCTTTGGGGAGTTTTCAGCGGTGTATTCGTTGGCTGGTGAGACGCAGTGTCCCTGCAGGATCAGATCAGTGAAGGCTGGAATTACTAATGATGAAAGGAGGCAGCACAAGGGCAAGGACACAAAACAGCTCTTCCTTTTCTCACCTAATCTGGCTGGATCTGAATTTCAACCATCTCTATTTTTTCCCCCCCAAGTGATGGTGGGGTCATTTTCCAAAGCTGGGTTAGGACCTTGCAAATTGAGTTCTCCAGGTTTGTTTTTTTTTTTTTTTTAAGTACCATTCAAAGAAGGAAAGTGATGTCATGGGCTGGCTGGCTATTCTATTCTTCCTATTTGTATGCACTTGTCAGTTAATAAATTGAGGGCAGTTTAAATCAATCAGCATTCAGGAAGCAACAGCTGTTGTCTAAGTAAATCGGAAATAATAAACAACACAGAGGTCTTAGCCTGCACTGTCCTCAGGTAAACACAGGGATTTACCCAGAGCCCTCAGTGGACTGCAGTTTAACATTCCCTAGAGCGAGTCAGGGTCTGCAGCTGGGAAGCTCACACGAGAGTTATTATGGTCTCAAGAGTCTCTGTCACGCAAACTGTACAATGACCAGGTCTTTTGCTGCAAGCTTCCAAAAGTCTCCAGAAAAGGGAAACTGTGTCCTTTTTAGGGAAAATGTGGGAGGAGTAGCATTTTGTTCATGGAGATAATACATGATAGAGACCAAGTGCAAACATTCTCCTTCACGAAAGGAAAGAAAAAGGCGATTTTCTGTTGACTTCCCTAGGAAACTTCCCAAAGTCAGCCTGGCAGCATGCAGCCTTTCATCCAGTGTCTGCTGCCCTCCTAGGTCAAGTACTTTCCTGGGATGAAGGAGCGCTCCAGAGTGAGAAACAGCATCCTATATATGAAGTCACTCTGCTCTAGGTCACCCAGAAACATCATCACTTGAGATGACCACTGACACACTCTTGCTTCCCTAGTCCAGCCCATGGTGTGGAAGCCATGGTTGAGAGTGAAATCTCTCAGGTTCTATGCAATGCCACCCTGGGCCTTGCCCCACACAGAGACCAGAAGGAACCAGGAAATAGTTATAGTCTCATAAAGAAAATCATGGTTTTCAGTGGAACATTGGAGACCACGAAATAATGATGACAGAGGAGATGTAGCTCCTATAATGGGGAAATTCTGTCGGGGTCATTTGTCCAAAAGTGAGAGTATATCAGCAATAATCTAAAAATGAGAAGGCAATTATGGTAAATCCTGCCAACTCCCCCCCCCCACACACATTTCACATTCGAATGTTTGAGGATATTCCAAATTAAGACAAACACAGCAGAGCAGCCCCAAAGCACCATCTTCTCAGGCTGTTTTTTAATCGTGAACTCCCAACCTATTGGGGGTGGGGGGACAGTGCACACAGGAGAGGGAGAGAAGTGAAAGGAGGAAATCTCAGAAAGATAAAAGTGGTTATGGCAAGGAGCCAGGTGATCCCTAAACTTCTCAATGGAAGAATGGTGCTTTCATTGAGCTAGGAACTCTGAACAAAGAGTAAGTTTGGAAAAGAAAGGTCATGTGGAAAAGAATTGGGGTAGAAAGAATAGTGATAGAGAAAGAGAAGGATGGAGGAGAGAGAGGGAGGAAGGGAGAGGTAGAAAGAGAAACACCCTGAAAATAGAGAACTAGAAACGAATGCATCAGGATCCAGAGGAAGCAGCACAGAACCAATCAGTGTATGGAGGTTGAAGGGCTAATCTTAAAGAAGGAAAAGAGGGATCGTCATTGCTGTAACCAAGAAATTCTACTCTAGGCTAGGAAACTCCTTCCATTAAATAAATGCTAGCACCAAAACCCAAAGGAAACATCATGGAACCAATTGGTATATGTAGGTTGAAGGGTTAATTTTAAAGAGAGGAAAGAGGGATAGTCATTGTTGTAACCAAGAAACTCCTTACTCTAGGCTAGGAAACTCCTTCCGTTAAAACTAAGGGCCCAGGCCAGACATGGTGGCTCACACCTTTAATCCCATCATTCTGGGAGGCTGAGGCTGGTGGATCTCCTGAGCTCAGGAATTCAAGACCAGCCTGAGAGAGAGCTAGACACCCATCTCTTAAAAAAAAAAAAACCATTAAAAAAGATGGAGACTTTACATCTTTTGTATTTCCCTGGATTGAGGTGGAACACATTCTTCTTAGTAAAGCATCACAAGAATGGAGAAGCAAGAATCCAATGTACTCAATTCTAATATGAAGGCAATAAAAGAGCTAATACAAGGGGGCAGGTAGGAGAATGAGGGAGTGGGGATGGGGAGGAGAGGAGAATGGGGGTCGCAGTGTATGGCACACCTCTTGGAATTGAGACACAATTATAAGAGGAACTTTACCTAACAAATGCAATCAGTATAACCCAATTCTTTGTACCCTCCTCAATGAAGCCCAAACAAACAAAAAACAATCAAACAGCCAGATGTTGCGGTGGGCACCTGTAGTTCCAGCAACTTGGGAGGGTGAGGGAAGAGGATTGCTTGAGCCAAGAGTTTGAAGGAACTCTGAGCTATGACCCTGCAGCACTCTACTGGGGGCAAGAAAGTGAGACTCTATCTCAATCAATCAATCAATCAATAATAAACTAAGGAACTAACATTTATTGATGACTTTGCAAGTACCCAGCATTGTGCTTTCACATTTTCTTATACACTTCTCCCTTGCACAACAGGGTTTGAACTGTGCAGGTCCACCTATACACGGATTTCCTTCTGCCACCCATGAAACAGCAAGACTTAACCCCTCCTCTCCCTCCTCCCTTTGGCCTACTCAACGTGAAGATGGTGATGAGGGTGAAGACTTTCATGATGCTCACTTCCACTTAACCAACGTGATATATATTTTCTCTTCCTTATAATTTTCTTAATAAGATTTTCTTTCCTCTACCTTACTTGATTATAAGAATACCATATCTAGTACATATAGAAAAATAGGTATTATTCCACTGTTTATTAGTAAGGCTTCTAGTCAACAGAAGGCTATCAGTAGTTGAGTTTGCAGGGAGTCAAAAGTTATATGCAGGTTTTAGACTGGACAGGGTGGGGGTGGGGGATTGGTATTCGAGTTTCAACTATATGTTAGGATACTGTTAAAAGGAAGCAGGCAGCTATTTTCTTGTGTCTACAGGATAAGAACACTGCCCGAGATTTTAAAAGTAGAGAATGAAATTAAGAAGATGGCTACTTCTGAGAGGATGCACTGGGAAAGTGAAAGGAAAACAACTAGAGATAAATAAAAATACCACCTCATAGTATTGAGTTTTGAAAACTGGGTATGCATAAATCAACGTCTTAATTTTTAAAGACAAACTAAATATCATGTTGACATAATCCATTGTCTATAGCAATTAGACTGAAAGAAAATTGCTTTCTTTGTTCTCAAAATGGTTATATTATCAAAAAGCTAAATTCACAAAGAGAATTGAGAAAGTAAAAATAGCTAGCAAATCTCTGAGTTGCTGCTTAAAAATACGGCAGATTCTTAAATACCTCCCCTTCTCAGGTCAATAGGTTAAACACCAGTTCGTGTTGGATTGGCTCAGATACCCTGCAGTGTTCCCAGGGGGTTAATTCTACATAGTAGTAATACTGGGAGGTAGGATTATTGCACAACTCCACGAGTTCTCTTAATGTGTGTTTTATGAATCTCTGACAGGTACAGTACCAGAGAATAAAAACAATGTAGTAAGATTTCCAGCAAAATTGGTTTTACTAAACACTCTGGTGATGCCCAATTGAACAAATAGGCTAATTCAATGTAAGGATCATTTACTAGGCACAGCTAGGTTGGATGATGAGGAGGAGGATGGTGACGATGACAGGGACTAAGTCCCACCCTAAGCTCTCTACGTGCGTCCATCTCAGTAAGTACTTAATGTGGTAGGTCTAATCCCAAGAGTACTGAGGGGGGAGCTGAGGTGGACTGGTCCCTCTCTCTGCCCTTCTGAAGTTCAGAACAGACAGGGAACACCAAGGCTGTAGGAAGAACAACCTGTCTCTCCTTGCTTTGCTCACTCTCACTGTAAAAAGGATAGCAGGGAAACAAAGCCAACTCTTAGATAAAGTCCACACATTGAGAAAAGGGACCAATTCCTCATTATCATATTATATGAAATCCTCTCAGGTTATCTTGATTGTCATAAAGATGTACGCAGAAATGTCATCAACTGCCTTAAAAAAAATTGTCTTACTTATTGATTATATTGGTTAATGAATAACCCTGAAGTCAGCTGGAAACAGCCACACGCACAATTCAGTCATTTTTTAGCCACACACACAATTTAATAATTTATAACACATTTGAGCAGGCATCCTCAAACTACGGCCCACGGGCCACATGCAGCCCGCCTAGACATTGCTTCACTCACCTGGATTCAACATAGTGCTTGGAATGCGTCAAATTCAAGTTTGGCATTTTTGGAACTTTCTGGCAATTTTTTTTCCTAAATATTTTCAAACCAAAGTTGATGGACTCCATGGATGTGGAATCCATGGCTACGGATGGCCAACTATATACACATTTGTTACACCATCTTTAGAGAAAAGCTTATAAATTTTTTTAAAGGGTTTGTGCTTAGTTTATTGCATTTTTTAAACAGTAACACAAGCAGTGTTGATTTGCTGCCACTACCTTGGAAATATTTAAACATTATTATAACTTAGCTCCACATTCCAGTTTTATCTCTAAAATTAATGCTTTGGGGCTCAATTTATGCCTGTCAACAAGTAATGATCATAGATGTGAGCTGCCTCATAATCCAGAGGTACCAGGTTACAATGCGTTACCATGGAAACTGTGTTTTATTGCATTTTCCCTTCTTGATTTAAAGCATTTGACAATCATAGCAACTGTTTGCCAGTCTTCCCACATCATAAAAAATTCAAAAGCACAAACAACCAATAGAAAAAAAAGAAAGAAAAGCCAAAAGAGAAGAAAAAACTCTACTGTTTTCGGACCTCACTAGAGACATAAAAAAGAAATGATCGCCTGAGATTTAACATGGACTCTTTTGTGAATAGTTCATCTCTCCGAAAGTCCAGGAGTGTTGGAAAATTCAACCCGTGGTTAGTCATCGAATGAACCTGCCTGCCTCTGGTTCATTTTGTTTATTGCATCACGTATCTTTTATGATCACGGAGACTTTAGCCTGAAACAGCATTTTCTTTAACAAGGACCGTGTTTCCTTTAATGTTGTTTATTGCATCTCAAACATTACTCTTTGAAATCATGGTACATTTTCCACTGAGCAAAGGTATGCAACTGAATCTTGCATGAATGTGTTTATTCAGGAGCTGGGGGGTGGGGGGAACAAAACCCTCATCCAGTTCATGTAACATTAATCACTTTGCCAGTGTTCAGCTGAGGTCATTGCCACATTCCTAGCGGTATTAAGGCAAGTCAAGATTAATCATGTATATTAAACCTTGGAAGGGAAGCACGTGAAAGGGATCTCAAATTAGACATTTCTTAAAAGGTAGAATAAAGACTGTAGCAAAATGAGTTTACCTTGCTGCTGTTTGTCTTGGATATAACTTGCTTTTATTGCATGTGGTCATACAAGTGCTATGAATTTGTAGGCCTCCTTTTTCCTCTTTCTGGAAGTTTATAGGTCCAATTTAAGGCCTTCTGAGCATTGAGAATGAAGACTCATTCATAAACATTTCTCAGGACTAGACGGGAGGCACCAGCTAGGAAGTGCAAAGATGAGACACGGTCCTCTCTGTCCCTGCCTCCTCCGAGAAACTCCACAGCAGACTCAGGAAAACTCATACGAGGTACGCACAATGGGGACATGGTTTGGTGGGGGGACAGAAGCATGAACGGCTGATTGTGGTGGGAAACCAGAAAACATTTTACCAAAGTTAACGTTAGATGGAAAGAAAGGGAAGAAGGGCAATTTAGACACAGAACCACAGAAATGGCCAGTGAGTGTCACGGACTCATGAGTGCTCTGGTGGGGCCGGAGCAGAAAGCAAGATCTGTAGGAAGCCCTGGAGGGAGTGGCAGGAGGTCAGATTATACAGTAACTTGGAGCCAGACTGCAATAGTCTCTGAACATGTACTTTATGCTAAAAGGAATGAGAAGACTGTGAAGAATTTGAAGTAGAAAAATTAGCATAATCAGGATATATTAGAAAGCGATTATCTGGAGCAAGGGGAGGTTGAGCAGCAGATCAGTTGGTAAAAAACTAGAATCACTGTTGCCAAAGAGGAAGAAAATACGGTCATCCAGAATAGTAATAATAAAAGCCTAAATTTGACCTGAAAGTGGAGAGAGTCATTGTGTAAGCAAGTGTGACTTGACTGGTCAACTGAGCTATTGAGGGGAGCCAGAGGGCAAGTGATGTAGAAAAGGGAATATCAGATAATCCCAAGAGATTTGGTTGGGTTGACCTTGCAAATTACACCACCATTGACAAAGGAATGAGAGATCATGGGAATATTTAAATGGTGATTTCTATTAGGATGTTGGGCATAATATTATGACACTGATGAGTGACAAGAGGGCTAGAGACATTGATTTGGGGGTCAAATTATACTTGGTTGTTTAAGTCATAGAAGAATTTGAGAATGTTAAGGTAATACAGTAGAAAAAGAAGGAAAGAGAGTCTAGGCAATAGTTTATGGGAGATAAACGACTTCCCACTTATGTGATACTTTTTACATTAAGGAAAAAACACAGAACTGGGTGTGGTGGCTCATAACTATAATCCTAGTGCTCTGGACGCTAAGATGGCAGGATTGCTTGAGTTGAGGAGCTTGAGGTTGCTGTGATCTACAGCGATGCCAGGGCATTCTAGCTGGGCAACAGCGTGAGACTCTGTCTAAATAAATAAATAAATAAATAAATAATATATATATATATATATATAGTTGTAGTAATTTGAAAGTGTTTATGTTTTTTTCTTAAAAGTCATTTATTATAATTCTTTTCTAAACAGTTATTCCAGTGAGTTTTCAGTTTAAAATTTAAAGGCGAAATTTTCTTCAAGAGGATAACAAGTACTAGTATCTCCAAATGTTGATAAGCTATTAGATAAGTCCCACCAATTCACAATTTATCACCCCCTACACACATACTCAAATGTTCGGTCCTTCACAGCATAGTAACAAAGTTATTAGGAGAACAGGACTACTATGACCAGAGATGTTACAAAGTGTACACAATTAGGACAGGGAAAGCCCTGATCACAGGAGCAGTTTTCTTTAGGAAACAATTCTATTAAAAAACAACATGGGAATACAAGTAAATTTAAATGTTCCATACGTTAAATGCAAGACTGAGACTTCATATTGTCATTTAGTATCCTTTATATTATAGGATATAAAAACTAACACCACCACCCTCATGGAAAGTTATGCTGACATCCTTGATCATCAAAGCCTCCCCTACTTCAACATCCCACACTATGTTCTGGTTGTACCCCAAAAATAAATAAATAAATAAAATAAACAACCAGTGAAATGATTTCACCTCTTTCAAACAAGCATTTGCACTTAAAAAATGGGATGAGATGGGAGTCCCTTCCTCTTAAAAATGTTTCTAGAGCTAATAAGAAAATTGCATCTACAAAATAACTAATAAAAGTATTCCTCTGGATTGTGCAGGAAGGGAGGCGGGGCCACCGACAGACGTGGTATATATTAATCAGACTTGACTTCTTTCTCTCCAGCTTCATCCACGGCTGAACTCTCCTGAGTTTTCATTCCTCCGCTTTCTGCAGGTAAATCTTCCTGAGTTTCTTGGTTAGCCACTTGGGCCGGCTCTCCCTTTGTTCCCCTTTTCCCTTTTGGTTGCACTTTTTTGTCTGAAGATTTATCCTTTGCTGCTGCCTTTTTGGGCTTCCTTTCCACTTTTGAAGGAGCCAGTTTAACTGACAACTGCCAATCTCCATTTGGGGCCAAGCTGACCTCCCCTTCATCATCTTGGTGGCGAGCGTGACTGCTGGCCACAGAGCTCCCAGAAGCTTCACAAAGCTGAGCTGCCTCTGTTTTTAATTTATTTTCTATTTAAAAAATAAACATGGCACATAAGATAATTTCTACCAGAAAAAAATTAAGAATAAAAATTAGATCGCAAATACATTGGTTGCTTATATATAAAATACAATCTGTATTTAAGATGCTAGTGGGCTCATGTTTAGAGAGCAATGTTTCACGTAAGAGGCTAACATTATTTTGAACTATTGCAGCTTTAAATGTTCATAACACGCATACTTAAATATGTACTTACATTGCATGTGACAGATTTACACACTTCCCCTGTCAACCATCATACACTTCCATTAAAGATTTATTTATTTTTAAAAATACATTTTATACTCTCATAAAAAGGGTAAATTAAATCGTAAAAATACACACAAAGTTAGTGTTTACAGTCTCACTGCAACTCACCCAAGAACTATCAGAGTTAGTCACTGTCTTTCCCACACTGAGAGGTGAGAGAAGGCTCAGGTAAGAGCTCATTTTCTGCTCAAGGAGCTTAGCATTTAAATGACTAAATTTTCCTCGAAATTCCCAGATACGAGAATTATGAAGTGCAAAAATATCTCCTTCAGCTGCATGTTGTGGCAGGCACCTGTAGTCCTAGCTACTTGGGAGGCTGAGGCAAGAGAATCACCTAAGCCCAGGAGTTGGAGGTTGCTGTGAGCTGTAACACCACAGCACTCTACTGAGGGTGATAAAGTGAGACTCTGTCTCTTAAAAAAAAAAAAAAAAAACTCCTTCTAATAGAGCAGAAAACTGAAATTGTATTCCTCTATCTGTAGTCTCACATTTATTAATAATGAAAATTTAAGAATTTGCTGCTATCCGGTAGCAAAAAGCAATTGGAAAAATCACTACTGTACCTTGGATTCAAACGAGGAATTTATACATTCCAATTAGTTTTCTGTGCACTCACAAAATTCAAGAAATTACTGAGTCTCAGATTCTATACGTGGATATAAGATAGTGAAACTCTTATATAAAGAGTTTAAAACTCTTGGGGTGAAATGAAATATAATCCTGGGTTGCTATTGAGATTGACTATGCAGGGGAAGCCACTATAGATTACAGGGTAGCCCAGGAGTGTCCCTACCCCTGGCTAAAGCCAAATGGCACACCTGTCTCCCTGGCCAACTGGAGAGCTCAGAGGTGAATGTGTGACCCAATCAGAGCCAATGAGATGTGCACAGATGTTTTCTGGGACTTCTGGGAAAAGAAGCATCTTCTCTCTTCCTGTGAGCTACCAAAAGGAGCCCTATCTTCTTCTGGTTCCCGCAGTATAAGGACATGAAGTTGGGAGTTGCTGCAGGTGTTCCGTCCATCTGGAGCCGCTGAGGTCTATCACGTAGAAACTAAAGAGGAAGGCAGAAACAAGGCAGGCAGGATGGAGGCATGGAGTACCCAGGTCTTTAGTACATCAAGTCTCCTCCAGAGTCAGGACCATTTCATTGGCAAGAGTCCATAAATTCTCTTTTTTACTTAAATTAGTTTGAGTAGGATTTTGTGTCACAATTGCAGGAATTCCGACATACACAACGATATAACGCCCTCCCTGTACCTGATTTTTGTGCCTGTTCAACTATCTACCAGTCCATGATCTTCCAGATGTGTATTTCAGCTGAGAGTAAAATGGATCCCAGTGGAGTCAGTGAGAGAGAATGGATAAGCTCAGCCTCTTGGAGAGACTGACTAAGTGTAGAGGTAGACCCAACTGCTTCCTAATCCGTCAGTCATCATTCAATTTGACGTGGAGAAGAACACACAGAAAATGGATGTTAAAAAAAAAGTATCTAAGGTTCAAAGCTGGCCTCCCAAGCTGACCTGACATTGACTTGCTAGATTGGGAGGCTCTTATTTTTCCTATGTCCTCAGGAACAGCATTTATATGACACGTTAATAAAGATTTGCTTTAAAAACTTCTTATTCATTGTGGTAAAATACATGCAACATAAAATTCACCATTTTGACCATTTTTAAGCAAACAGTTCAGTGGCATTAGGCTCATTTACAATGTTGTGCAACCAACTCCCCCCCTTCATAACTTTCATGATCCCTGCCTGAAATTCCTTACCCATGAAGGAATAAATGAGAAGTCTCCATTCCTCTTCCCCTGAACCTCTAACTCCTATTCTACCACTGTCTCTGGGAATTTGCCTATTCTAAGATATCTCATGTAAGTGGAATCACACCATATTCATCCTTTTGTGTCTTTTTCACTTAGTGTTTTTAAGTTTCATCTGTGTTGTACCATAAAGATTCATTTTTAAATGTATTCTTCTCCTTTCCTATGTTTAACTTCTGCTATTCAAAAAATAACATGGGGCAGTGCCTGTGGCTCAAAGGAGTAGGGCTCTGGCCCCGTATGCTGGAGGTGGCTGGTTCAAACCCAGCCCCGGCTAAAAACTGCAATTAGAGCATATTCAGGAGCTGATACATAGTTAAGGCCCATAAGAGAAGAAGCAATACACCAAGACCTTCGACGTTACATTGTTTGATACTCACAATTCTAACAGGTTACTTTCAATGACCCACAGCCACAAGATCATGACATTCTAATTAGGATACAATCTTAGTTCTCTCTGACTCAGAGCCCACACTTTTTCACTTCCAAATTGCAATGATCCACATACTGCAAACCACAGCATAGTCTAGCAAGCCTACTTCTAGTTTTTTAGTGGCTTTAAAACTTCTAACATAATAGATTTCTCCTTCTAATTTGGTTTTGTTTGTGTTGATATCAAAACTAGTTCACACAACCTGGGTTGACATCAGTCTTTGGCAAGGGCTACTCTCCAGAGATCTGCAGAGTGATAGGCAAGCCTGGAACTCAAGCTTCTGTGTCCAAGTCGGAGTTCACCACACACGCAGTACGCTCATGCCCAGATTGCCATTTGTCTGCAGCCCTGCTGTGCTCTGTATACACAATAGGCTCAGGAAACTTGGATCAAAGACAAGGTGTCGTCAGCTTCTCAGAATGGATTTGATGCAAAATGACCTGTGAATTTTTTGATGCTTATCTTTAAGCAAAGCTCAAGATTCTTCCAGTCCAAAAAAAAAAAAAAAAAAAAATCTTCTAGCCTTTCTGTATGTGGATGGACAATTAAGTTCCCAACCTCATCCCAGAAAAAGTGCTTCGTACCTTGTTGGTGAATATCACCTTCAAAGTACTACCCTTGGCCATCTGGTGACTGGTATGAGGTAGATAGCACTTTTTCTAGAATGAGTTCAGGAACTTGACTGTTTGACCTCCTACCAGGAAGAACTCTGTCTGGGAGGCCCTAGAGCAAAAGGACAAGAAGGCCACCTCCCATCCCAAGCGGGGTGGTTTGGACACTTAAAAAAAGAATGCAAAGGGAGTGCTGGCTAATGTTTGTTTTCTCGAAGCAGAAAAAAGTGAGTTGGAGGTTTTTTCCACATCTAGGGGAAACTAATTTTTTGATTGAGGACTTAAAAGACATTGCTCAATTTAACAGGTAAATAGCATTGGCACCTACCCAGAGCTTCTGAGCACCGTTGCCCTGAGTTGGGATTTTCACTAACTGTGCAATCATGCATGCCTCACTCACATACAGTTTAACCTGGCGGGGGACTCTTTGGGGGTCACGTTGGAGAAAGGAGTGTATGTTCTGGCCAGAGAACAGACAGTACAGTCAGCAGACCTGAGTCTGGCATTTTATTCCTCCAAATGTCCCTCTAGTAGTTATTTATTTATTGCT
Organism: Galagoides demidoff; assembly: GCA_963574575.1. Lineage (NCBI taxonomy): Eukaryota > Metazoa > Chordata > Mammalia > Primates > Galagidae > Galagoides > Galagoides demidoff. The sequence goes on along the minus strand of CAUYQV010093482.1, from coordinate 47,277 downwards.
AGGTAACACAACAGCCTAAAATTTAGTAGGCTTCAAACAATAGCCCTTTTATTTGCTTATGACTGTGTGGGTCAGCAATTTGGACTATGTTCCATGGGATGGTCCTTCCGATCTCTCTCGGGGTCAAGAATGCGGACACAGACTCAGACAGTGACGTTCCTGGGACTGCCTGATCTCAAAGTTTCACTGGCAGGTCTCCTCATAACTAGCAGGCCAGCCTGGGATCACTCCAAAAACGGTCTCGGGGTTGCACTGACAAGCAAAAGTGGTAGTGGGAAAAACATCAGTGGCAGTAAGTTGAACAAAGGCTACAGTTTCAGATGTGCTCAGCGTAGGTGAGGAAAGGGAGGAGTCCACAGGGACCCTCTGGTCTCCACCCTGGGTGCCTAAGACCCTAGTGGTCCCATAAGCAGAGAAAGAAACGGCAGCAGAGGTGTTTATTTGATGGGGGAGACGGCATGGAGTGCAGGTGCCGGGGGATCTGGATACCTCAAAGTAGCCCCTCTGTAATGAAGAGTCCGGAGGGTTAAGGAGACTTTTAGAGGCATTTTAGACTTGTTATAATAAAGAACTAGTTTTACATTCAGTTTAGGACTGATGTCTTACCAGGGCAATCAGATCTTACTCGGTAGGACCCTTTCTCAGAGAGTTGTTTTTTTGTTTTTTTTTTTTTTTCCTGAAGTGTGGGTGAATTGATCGTGTCCCCCCGTCCAGGTTTAAGAGTTTTTGTTACAGCAGAAGGCATTTATACACCTGCCACCCCCGTGCTTTCTCATGTGAAGTCAGTTCCTCTCCTTTTCTTTTCATCCAGTGCCTTTTCCCGCGACTGTAGTCCTCATCAGGTTTGCAGGTCTGTTGGTAAAGTGGCTGAAGGTTGACCAGCACGCTGCCTGGAGCACTGCTGTCCAGACGGGTCCTTCTCAGAGCCACCCCCAAGTCCTTCTGGGACTATGGCTCTGACCTCCCCCCTCATCTTCCAGCCCTTCTCAGACTGTCTTCTCCTACATATCCTCCACGTAAAAGCCCAGCTGATATTTTAAAACATAACCAACACCCTGTCACTTCCTTCTTAGGGCTACTTTCCACTGGCTTCTTTTTTCTCTCACAAGGAGAGCTAAACTGCTAAACATGGCCTAGAGGAGCCTGCCTGGTCTCACCCTGGCCCACAACTCTGCTTCCCTAACTCTCTGTGTTCTAGTTTCCCCGTCCTCTTTCTCTTCCTCCAAGACTTCAACCTCCTTCCTGCCTGGTGGCCCTCACATATGTTGTTCCTTCTGCAAAGAACACTTTGCCCCCAGCTTGCAGGGCTGTTGACGTCTAGCCACCCAGCTAAAGCTTCAGGCCCCATCCTTAGAAAGACATGTTCCGGGCTCTCTGTCAAGTGGGGCCTGCCCTCCTCTCTCTTGGTCCCTCTCATGATCTAGTTTTATTGTCTTCACTGCAATCATCATTATTTAAAATTACCTGCTTCGTTTGCTTCTTTTCTTGTTTATAACCAGTTTTTATCCACAAGATGATAAGTACCACAAGACAGAGTCAGGATTTTGGTCTTCTATTTCGTTCTCAGCACATAGAATTATGTTCCACGCAAGATGCTTGCTATCTGGTCAATATAGTCAATGCCTCTTCAAAATTCCTCCTGGAATGTGGTTTCCAGACTTTTTACGGCACTCACACACACTTAGATGCACCATGTCCTTTCGTCCTCAGTGTCTTCCGCTGTGCATGATTCTCTTGGTGTATTTGATGGCAGTTAGAGAACAATGGAAAAGATCTGCTGACCTGTCTAATTAATTCTCTTTTATTGATGCAGGCTGAGCCTGATCTCGGTTCATAAGAAACGTGTAAGCATCTAAAACTCCTTATTCTAACCTACACACTACTCGCATTCCAAATCTTAATCTAGCCATCCCAAAATCATCATGAAAAATAATTTAAAATACCATGAAATACATAAGCTTTGTCCTCGTTCATTTTTTTCTTCAGTTTCTGGCTCATCACTCTAATTTTTCAGGCTTTTTCTGAACCCACATTATGTCACCAAATACTTGCTTGCTTTCCCAGTCTTGTTCCTGCCAAATTCAAATACGGTAAGCACATTTCCTCTGTCTTCAGCAAAGGGGATGATAAAATGTTGAGCGGTAAAGTTGGATACGGAGACCTGCCGCCATTAGGCCACGAGGATCCTGCCCTGTGTGTACAATACTGAGACCTGCCGCTAGTTTGCACTAGGAACCTGCCTGCGTGTAACCAGCCACGCCCCTTCAGCTCTGCTATTATCCACGTTTCCTGTCTCTGCCCTTTCTGACCACATCATAGGACATTTGTCATATGTCTTGTTGAAATTAAGATATAAAATATTTATATTCATAGAATTTCCTTTCCTACCTACTATCTAACCCATTCTGGGTTTAGAAACTAGTTTGTCTTGATTTGTTTTTATCTTCCTGCTGACTGATCTGAACTTGACCTACAATTTTATCTTACCTCTTTTTACCAGGGGAAACATCCTTAACTAAATGGATGTTCCACCCCAGGACTCCTCCTGTTATCTCCTTGCGGCTCACTGCAGACTTCAGACCTCTCCACTCTTCTGCACTATCAGTATCTCCTTTGGTTGATCATAGCCGTCATCACTGTAGTGCTGGTTCTCAAACTTGATTTGGCTTCAAAATTATCTGGAGGCCTTGTTAAAAGCCAGACTGCTGCATTCCATCCCGGGATACAACAGGTCTGGGGTGGGAGCCAAGAATGTGTATTTCTAATAAGTTCCCAGCTGATGCTGATGTTGCTTGTCTGAGGACCACACTTTGAGAAGCGCCAACCTAGTGTGTCCCATTTTGAACAAAACAAAACACCAAAACTCTCCTCTAATTTTACCAACACCTACACAACCATGCCTTATTTCCTCCTTCCCCTTCATAGCCAGACTTTCTCAGAACATTGTCTAATCTTACATTCTCCATCTTCTCATGTTTACCCAACACCACTGAAATATCTTTTTAGCAAGTTCACTAATGGTTTTCCTGTTGCTAAATATAAAGGTCACTTCCCTGACCTACTCTTATTTCTATCTCTTTGCCACATTAAGAACTTTATTAAAATGTTTTTCTTTTTCTGTTAGTTTCCCAGATACCATTTTTTTTTCTGCTTTGCCTCCTAACTCACTGATTCCCTCTGACTTTTTTTCACTGGCTCTCCCTACTCTACCCAAACTCAGAATGCTGAGTGCTTTAGCGTTCGGTCCTGGACTTTCTTCTTGATCTCATTGTTTCCCTACGTGATCTTGTCTAGTACCATGGCTTTAAGTATAATTCCCTCACTGTTAGTCAAGACCTCTCTCCTGGACTTTAGACATATATCCAAGTGGAGATCCAACTATCTATTTGACAGTCCATGTGGATGTCTCTCAAGAATCTCAAATTTAAATCTTACTTTTTCATCATAAACCTAGTCCTCTCCCATTTACCCTGTGGCAGGAAGAATAATGTCCCTCCCAAAGATGTCCACATACTAATTCCTGGACTCTGAGAATACATTACCTTACATGGTAAAAGGGCCTTTGTAGTTGTGATTAAGGTAAAGACTTTGAGACAAGGAGATCATTCTGAATTATCTGAGTGGACTCAACGTGTTCACGAGGGCCCTTCAAAATGGAATGGGGACGCAGAAGAGAGAAAGACATGTCACAATGGGAAAGAACCAGAGAGACAGCAGTATCATTATTAGGTGAAGGAGAAAACCCTTCCCAGTTGTAGTAGGAGATGTGATAACAGAAGGAAACTCAGGGAGATTAAATGCAAAAGTCACCTCTGTTGGCTTTGAGGATGGAGGAAGGAAGCCATGAGTTAAGAAATGCTGATGTTCTTTAGAAGCTGAGATTGCCAATAAAACAATTTCTCCCCCAAAGCCTCTAGAAAGAAACACGGTCTGAATGATACTTGATTTTAGCCCATGTTGGACTTTTGACCCAGAAACTATAGAATAATGAATCTGTATTGTTTTAAGCTACTAAATTTGTGGCTACTTGTTATATTAGCAGTAGAAAATTAATACAATTTTTGTCTCCAGACATGTCAATGACATCTACCCAGTTGCCCAGACCAAAACCACAAGAACCACTGTGATGCTTCCCTTTATCTACATAGTACCCACTCAATCCATGGGCAGGCTCTGACGGTTCTATCTCCAAGATAGATATGGAGTATGTTCATTTCTTCCCATCTTCACTACTGACATCCTCACCTAGGCTATCATCATCCTGTGTGCTACTACAGCACCCTGATGAATGGTCTATTTGCTGTACTCTGGCCACTCTCCAATTGATGTTCCATTAGTCAGTGACAATGATCTTCTGAAAAGTGTATGTCACTTCTCTGCTCCAAACTTCTCATCACAATTAAAATAAAACCCAAGTTTCTGAGCATGGCCTGCAAGGTCCTACATGACCCGAGTTCTGTTTCCCTGTCTGACTTCACCTTACACATTTAGCTGGACTCACTTTGTTTGGAGGCCTTTCTTCCCCTATAGTATAACAAACATTTTTGTGTAGGTTATTCTATCCTCTATTAATGCTCTTCCCATCTATGGCTTCTTATTTTTCAGGTCTACTATCACCTACTTACAAAGGCCTTCATTGACCTCTCCAGGGAAAGCACCATGTACCACCAACTTAGACATTCTTTGTGAGATAACCATTTATAATCACCAAGTTTGTTTTTGGTTTTTTGCTTTGTTCCTCCAAACAGAATGCAAGTCTCATCAGACATTCTTAACTGATTCAACAGACCTCCCAAGACCCACTACAGTGCCTGACACATTGGTATTAAACAGGTACTCCTGGAAGTCATGAACAAATGAGTTTGTGAGTTGGTGTTGAGATCACAGTTGTTTTCATTGAGGTGAAATGAGTATAACATAAAATTAATCATTTTAAAGTGAAGAATTCAGTGTCACTTAGCATAGTCATAGTTTTGTTCAACCACCATCTCGATCTACTTTGGAAACATTTCCCTCACTCTGAAATAAAACCTCATACCCATTAAGCAGTAATCCCGTTCTCTCCTCCCCCTGTCCCTGACAACCACCAGTCTGTTTTTAATGTCTCTGCCTTTACCTGTTCTAAACACTTCATATAAATCGAATCATACAATATTAGACCTTTTGTGTCTGGCTTCTTTCACTTAGTATAATATGTTTGAAGTTCATCTGTATTGTGGCATGTATCAAGATTCTGTTCCTTATTGTAGCTGAATAATATTCTATTATATGGATATGCCACTGTTTGTTTAACCATTTATGCAGGATGGACAGTGGACTGTTTTTCTACCTTTGGGCAACTACCAACATCATACACCTTTCCTTTAACAGGTCACAAACCCCATTTTGGAATTTGGGATGTAGGCAGTGATTTATAGGCCACAAGCTCATTCAGTTCTTTTTCTTTTCTTTCTTTTTTTTGAGGTAGAGTCTCACTATGTCGCCCTGGGTAGAGTGCTGTGGCATCACAGTTCACAGCAACCTCTAACTCTTGGGCTTCATCAATTCTCTTGCCTCAGCCTCCCAAGTAGCTGGGACTACAGACACCCACCACAAGGCCTGGCTAGCTATTTTTTTGTTGCAGTTGTCATTGTTGTTTAGCTGGCCCAGGCTAGATTCAAACCTGCCACCCTTGGTGTATGTGGTTGGTGCTGTAACCACTGTACTACATGCGCCGAGCCTCGGTTCTTCTCTGTTTCTAATGTCCTAGCATACCTCATGTGCCCTGGAATTGAGAGCAGCTTCATGTTTGTATCTGCTTAATCATCATCGAATTCTTAACGAAGTTGTTTACTCTGTGGATTCAAGCAGCAGGTCCCAAACTGGATAGGGCCGGAGGCAGAACTGGAGGGAAGAGATTAAGGGAATGGGTCGTAGGTGTAGTTAAAATTATGATTTTTCAAAAACAAGCACATTACAAGATAATCAGTTTCCTCATTCAGTGATGAACTCTTGTTTCCCTCAGAAATATTAGTAGCTGCCAATGTTTTCTAAATTAAGCACTTGGAGTCCCTTGGCGGTATGTTCAATGCCATCTCCAGTGTTAGAAAGTTTTAATCTGCAATTAGATATATATTAAGCCATTAAAATATCATTGCATTTTAATGATTTGAATCTATGAAAATATGTAAATTAGCAATGGCTTATTAAACTTTACAGTTTCGGGTTATTGTCAAAAAAAGATCTCTATATATAAAATGTCGGAGAGGGTGGTCTTTTGTGTATTTTATTATGTCACTCTTCAGCGAAGATGACAAGAATAAAAATGTTCGTACAATTAGTAATTTTAAAAAACAAATATGTTAGCTATCGTGACTAGAAGCTATTTCCATAAAAGCTGAGTGCAAACAGTTGTTTAGGTCTAAGCACTATATCTCAATCCCTGGCACTCTATTTTGTGCCTTGGAAAGCCCTGCTCAATTCAGAACATAAATTTAGAAAAGGTTTCCTCCCTGCAACCCTCTGAAAGCCTGTAGTTATGGTGGTTACTTAAATATTATTTCCATAGCTACGCTGGCTTCTAGCCACAGCTGAAATGCATATCAACAAGCTGGGTGTGAAAATGGGAAGGGAGGAAAAAGAAAAAAAAGAGAAAAAACCAGGAGACAGAGGACACTAATTTTCCTGCTTCGGAGTAGGAGGTATAATGTCTTTATAAAGTAATAATTAAAAGAAAAACAATTACTGGAGCCTTATCTGGGCCGTGCAGCTGCACCCCCTCCCTTTATATTAGCAGTGTTTCGAAGGTTATGACAAACCATGAAAATTGCATCTTTAGAGGAGTTTTATTCCTTTTCCTATGATTTGATTGAAACAGACAGCTACATTTTGTGTATATATAATTAGGCAGTAAAATAGGCTTTGAAGGCAGGTTTCCATTTAGTATGTGAGTCACACGCACAACAGCCTTTCATTCAACAGCCAGAGACTGATCTTTTTAATGCCTCAACTAGCTCAACATGTTTTCTGAATGCTACATCTTGCACCGAGGAGGGGGGGAAGGGGGGAAAGAACAAAAAAATCAGCCTTTAGCCCATATTTTTCTTCTGCCTTTCTTTTCTTCTTGTTTTTTTTTTTTTAATCTTCTTTCCCAAGGGAAAAAAAAAAAAAACAATCTGAAAAACCAATCTAGGAAGTCTTTGGTGATTTAACCTTATGACAAACTGATTTTTATCGTCCTTTTCCCAGATTGTTGTCCGGGGCTCCAGTAAATGCTGCACAGTTCTTGGCGTGTCTAATCCCTCTCATAAAAGGCCATTGTGGCAGGAAAACTGAGACCAATGGCTTGCTCATTCTCTACCTCCCAGCTCTCCAAAGTAATGGCACTGGGTCTCCTCATCGGGTTCTTTTTTCTTTTCAGATGCATAGTTTCTCCCTTTAACAAGGTTGGTTTTTTTTTCTTTTTTAAAAAAAGAAGGGGGGTGAGGAAGAAGAAATACAATCCCATTTTTTTCAATGCTGTGCCCATATGTGTCACTAAGTGATTTTTTTTTTCTGAACTTAAATTAGGAAGAGCTTTACCATGGTGCTGTTATTTGAGAAGCAGCCTGTTTTTATGAAAGAGAATTTCCTCTGAGATTTTGTGAGCAACCCCAGGTGTATTTTTTTTTCTTGTAATGGAAATCAGGGCTATTGGCTGTTCGTCGTCATGCGGTCACCTACCAATCTCTATCCCTACATCTCACTGTCCCATCCAGCAAAGCCAAAGATGGAGAGAAATAATATCAAGCTATTTGGATGATTCATGCAAGCGATAGTTTGTGTTTTTAGAAGGCCTTTCATCTGAAGACCTCAAAGGGCCTTATGAACATTATCATATTGAAAGGGCCCAGGTCCAAGAGAAAGGGCACAGAGGGGCCATAGTCATGTAAATCTAACTTCTAGAGTGATTAGTACCCCGGTAACCAAGAGAGATGGACTAGGTTCTCATTTTGATGTGAAATTTGATGTCCACGCAGGAATCTCCATTTCTAATGCAGGCCCCATCACTGGATAAACCACTCAGTATTCAATTTACTTCCTGGGATGTCCCCCGAGGGAGTCTACTCCCCAAGATGAAGGGCTTTACATGACAGGCAGGTGTATATATTTCTTCAATTGGCCTAATCTAATAAAGCTGGACATGATTTATATGTGCAAAATGTTGCCATGTTAAATAATTCACAATGAAACTGCCTTTCTACTTGTGCTACAAATAGATGTCAATCTGCATTTGATGGTGCCTGTATCCCACAGGGATTTCGAACCAACTGAAAGAAAATATATCCCCTGTGATGGTTCTAAAGAACGCTGAGGAGGGCTCTCCTAACTGAAGCCTCGGTGATTTGGGCCCAAACCAAATGAAATCTTTTAAAGGAGACAATCTTTGCTGGTTCTGTTTTTGTAAGAGGAGCAGCTCCCACCTAGGACTGCAAGAGTGTGGTATCCAGCTGGATATTTATGCAAATCTGATACAAGCAGTTCCTCATTATGAGAGAGATGTGTGTGTGATCAACTCCCATGATTGGAATCAGCACCGAATAGGTCCCACGTTCTCGCTGAGTTTCTCATTCCTCTTCTGATTTTCCCCCTATTCCTACCTGGCAAAGTGTCTCCCACTCCCAATGTTATTCTCAAACTGTGGACTTTTAAAACTTTTCTTTTCGCAAAACCAGTACCTTGAGCCAAATTTTTATCATAGCCTATCTCAAATAAAGCCATAAGGTTTTTGTTTTTTTGTTTGTTTGTTTTGTTTTTTTCCTTTTGTAGGGACAGAATCTCTCTCCATCACCCTTGGCACAGTGCTGTGGTGTCACACAGCTCACAGCAACCTCCAAATCCTGGGCTTAGGCGATTCTCTTGCCTCAGCCTCCCGAGCAGCTGGGACTACAGGTGCACGCCACAATTCCCAGCTATTTTTTTGTTGTAGCTTGGTCAGGGCTGAGTTCGAACCTGCTACCCTCTGTATATGGGGCTATTGCCCCACCCACTGAGCACAGGCCTGGCTCAAGCCATAAGGTTTTTATTCTTCATTTCCTTATTAAGCACATAGACACAACGGGAGCGGTCAGTTTGCAAAAATAGGGCCTTCACACTTCCATAGCATTCTGTATCTGAACTTCACTGATGCTTTACATTTAAATGGTAAAGCATAACTGGCATTATTTCCAAATGAAGCATTTTTGCCTATGAAAATGAAACGGCAACATTGTGAAAATGACCCAGCCAATATCAGGAGTTTCTTGATAAGAACTCAGAAGGCCAGTCGTTAGCCTAATTTTATGAATGGTTATGAGAAAACAAGGGGAGTTTATGTCCTGTGCTTTTAGTTGTGAACTAACCAGACCCAAACAGTCAGTTATTTCTTCTTTAACAGCTGACTGGACTCCCAGCCTTGTGTTACCCTGGAAGAGACCGCACCAAACGGCCGATGCAGGCGTGGAAAATGACGAGCCAGCTCAACTCCTGTGAATCCCTTGGTAACACAGAACCAAGACACGGTTTTGCTGGGGCTGGTCTTACTTCAAATGGGCAATGGTTAACTGGTATTCCCACTAATGCAAGCATATTTTTGAGGTTTATTTTAAGCCAATTGGAGGAATATTCTACAGTTACAAAAGGAAGATGCTCCTAGACTTTTTTTAATGGAAGGAGACACTTGGCAAGTTAAAATTCCTGCCCCCATCACGTTCCCTCACATCATCTTTTTCTATCCTTGTCATAGCATTTGTGACTATCTAAAAATTATCATATTTTATTACCTTTTTACTTACTATTTCTCCACTTCACTAGAACATAAACTCCATGAAAGCAGGGACTTTGGTATCCCTAGTGCCCTAGAATGGAGCCTGGCAAACAATAAATGTCCAATACATATTTGCTAAATGCATGAGTGAATATCAATAGTCTAAATGCACATATCAGCATTTGGTAGATTTCTGATTCTATAAGTTTATGGATGTTGACTGGTACACATAAGACTTGGTTACTTTATTTGATTGTTGTTTGGTATAAACACTAATCTACTGGTATTTACTGCAATGTCCAGTGCCTCTCTGCTGCCCCTTTATCACATCTGTCACGTCTATATTACACTAAAACATCAGATGTATATGAATGACTTAAAATCAGTGAAAGATACTAACTTACAAGCAAAGTTATAATTTTCAAATAAGGATCAAGGGTGTCCAGCCCACGGCCCATGGCCATATGCCGATTACATCAGGTCCTTTTTGCTCATCTGTTGTGACAAATATCACAAAAATTATGCAGGGACTTTATTTTTTTTGCTCATCAGCTTTCATTCGTGTTTGTGTATTTAACATGTGACCCAAGACAACTCTTCTTCTTCTTCTAATGTGGTGCTGGGTGGTTTATCGTATTAAAATTCACTGATCAGTTTTGGAAGCCAGACCCTCGACCCTACCAACCAATCTATGAACCAAGAGCTGGTGTTGCTAAATCCAGCACATCTTTTTACTCTTTTTCTCTACTGTGGAGGTCATAGACCATAGTGGTTAAGAATGTGGACTTCAGGCTCGTGTGAATTAAGTTTCAACTCTCCCATTATGCCTCCATCTCTTCCTCCACCCAAGGGGTATAATAGTTCTTACCCATCCTTTTGCTGCATATTTTTAAGAAAAGAATTATGTAAAACACAACACCATAGCTAGCACACAGCACTCAGTAAAAATCAGTTATTACTAGAAGTAGCGATGCTCTTGGTGCCCTTGTTCCCAAGCCTACTTCTGCCATCCAGTCATGACTTTTGGAATCTCCTTGAGTCTACCTTGTTTCCAGCTCAAAGTCTCCTTTCAGACAGCCTATTCTTCCCTATAGAAATTGTTTGCAAAGAAGCTTTATTTTTATGTTTTATTAGAGTGAAACAGTCAACCAACTTGCCTTTACTCACCTGCCATGAGCTTCTTTAGGACTTCTGGTCAGCATTGCCCATCTTTGGGATCCTAGACCCTTAATCACCTAGCACCTCGAGTCAGTCTCTCACTTTGGACTTGAAAAATGGCTCCCACGATAGTTCTGAGTCATCACAATATTAGAATAATCATGCTACTGTCTTTGATGTGCAGCCTTGGACAAAACGCACCCATGCTGAATTTCCATGTCTTCATCTACAAAAAAAAAAGATCTTTTCCAACTAAAATTATTTTACCGGAATAATGAAAAATTATCTTTGCTTTCACATCTCTTCAGGTTAAATTTTCAAAGAATTTCTACAGTGGCAAAGCATTCAACCTCATTATTATTTTATCAAATGTTAGACTAACTGATCTTGATTGCACATTTGCTCTTATGTCTTTATCTCAACATCTCCTGGTGCTATCGGTTTGTAATATATCAGTTTCTAACATACTCTTGATATGAATACAATTCGTTTTGACTCCTCTATCAATTTATACTGGAAATACAATTTCAGGGTATAACATTAGCAACTTATTATGCCTGTTTGTAAAATCCACAGCAATCAGGATAGTTTCATCCAACTATACGGTGATTTGATAGTTTCACTAGACCACATACAAAATAAAAATGCATTTCCTGATGGCTTTCTATCTTAAAAGCACATTCACACACATTAACTCCTATGACCCTTACAACAAATAAATGAGGTAAGTAGGGCAACCCTTATTGTCCCAATTTATAACAAGAAAAACTAGGGCACAGCAGAATACTGAAGTGGCTTGCCGTAGGCGTCACTGTTGATTAGTGACAACTAGGACAAAAACCCTGGATTCTAACTCTGAATCCAGGGTTACTTCCAGGGTGCCTGCCCCCATTTGCAGGCAACTCACTCACCCCACTAAGTGGCCATCACCCACGCTTTCTCTGCTATAAGAGATCTTGCCTACCCACTGACATATTGCTCTATTGGGCAGAATAGTTATGTTCATTCAAAGAATCAGTTATGTGAATATAGAAAAGTATGTATATGTGCTTATACCCATATGAAAAGTGAATATAGGCAGGAATTTGCAGTTTGCAGGTTTAGATGTGGCAGAGATAAAAATCCTGGCTCTGCTTGGCTTTAGTCCCCTACCACCTTCACTAAACTTGGAGTCTGTTTGGAAACTTTCTAATAACCAGTCAGAAATAAAAAGCAAACTCTAGGATTCCAGTAAAGAGGTAGCTATGGGAAGCTGTGAAAAACAGCCACCATTTGAACTGTAATAAAGTTTTTTCTATTTATAACCCTGAATAAACTATTAGGTCAGATGTTTACTCTGACTTCCACCTACCTTCCCTATTTTATTACAGTCATATCTTAAGCATTGGTATTAATCTCTTTCAACATCAAAAAGCCTAAAAGTGTTTTTGTTTGGTTTCGTTTCGTTTGTTTTTTAATCTATCATGAGGTTCTTTTAAAGAAATTTATGACACCAATTTGTGTGGGTAAACTCCGTTTGTCTGCACAAACATAGATTCCAGATCGCCCTGGAACTGAGGAACAGCCTTTATTTTTGCTTAAATTTGTGAGTCCACAGTTTTTTGATCCATCTTGTGCTGTTTTGTTATCTTGTGTTTCTCTTTTTCGGTGGTAAAGATCTCACCTTCCTGATGTCAGGGCTTTCACAGCTGCTGCTTCTTAAAATAAGCATCAGAAAGATGGATACATTGGGATTTTAACATTACTAATGTAAATTTTTTATTTTACTTTATTTTTTTGCAAATTTTGGCTGGAACTGGGTTTGAACCTGCCACCTCTGGTATATGGGGCCAGCGCCCTACTCCTTTGGGCCACAAGCGCTGCCCACTAACATCAATTATTGTGGAGTGACAATGACAAATTTCTAGTGTGTCCTCCATAGAGGAACTCAGTTGAGGATCAGAGGTATAGTCACAAGTAGGAAGCTGAGAGGCTGCAGGAAAACCACCCTCTTGCCACTATGGCCCCAGAGCATGATTAAAATGGCCCCAGGCATGAGGCTAGATTGCAGTTTTCCCACATGCTGAGTGATGGGCTTTTGATGTGACTCAACAACTTTTAAGGCACATCTTCAGTGGGATAATTTCTAGGTATTTCCTGGAGTTTAACCACTCAAGTACCACCATTCTTGTCCCTACCATCTAGGGGGACAACAGTGGCAAGGGCCTTCTCCTTTCTCTTCTCAACCTTAGATTTAGTCACAATGTATATCCTCTTGTACATCTCCTTTCTGGAAGATACAGCAGATCAGGAATATCTGTCTATTCTTCTGTTGAGAACAGGATTTTGGCTGCAAGTGGGGCTTCCTCTTCTTGGCCAAAAAAGCCTAGAAGCTTTAATTTTTTGCCCCTTCTTCAACCTTCCATCACTGACCTCTTCAGCAGTAGTGAACTCCTCCATCTTAGTCATTGTCCTTCTAATTCTCTTGAGTTGTGAATGTTGTAAAATCAGAATTCATTTGTATATTTCTCATTCTACTACACAGGTCTGGTTCTAGCCCCTTTACAGAAAATATAAAAGAAGTAGAAAGTACAGGACCATCTGCCTATTTGAAGGCTGGAAAGACAAGGTACATATAAGAAGGCTCTGTGTTTCTCTTCCAATTCCTATGTAGAATTTGCCTGTACTAGAGGTAGGAAGAAATTAAGTAAGTAAGATCATAAATTTAGAGTCTTGATTTCTTAAGATTAGTGTCCTATAAGTAGAGATAGCAGAAAGGGCATCCTAGAGCCCACTCGCTCTCACTTTCTTTCTCTCTCCCCACATATGAAGACACGGGGGTAGGCAGCCATCTGTAAGCCAAGAAGAAAGCCCTCATTAGACACTAACATGCTGAACCTTAATCTGGTTTCTAGCCGTCAGAACTATGGAAAAATAAATTTCTGTTACTTAAGCTATCCAGTCTGTCTTATTTTGTCATGCTAGCCCAAGCTAACTTTTACAGCACTAGAGAAAAGAATGTATGACAACCCATGAAAAATTAGATCATGTACACAGTACAAAGAAACAATGAAAAGTAAGAGAAGTGAAAATTTGTTTAGACTAGTATTTCTCATCATGGAAACTATGGTGGGTTTAGGTTAACTTTTAAGCCTTGGAAGAATTAAGTGATTTGGACTGCAGACACCAGTGGAAAGAATGGTGAATTACAGGTGTAGTCATATGATATGGTTTTAAGAGAATGACATGGAGTTATGAAGATGAAAAAGGAAGGGCTTTGAACTAATATATACATGGGTTCAAATTCAAGGTTAGTATCCCGTTTTTAGCTACAATAATAGCAGTTAGCATTTAAAGGTCTATTTTGTGCCAGGTATGATGTTATAGACTTTATATCATTTCATCCTTCAAATAATCTTGTTACTCAGTGCCTGACACATAGTAGGAACTCAATAAATAGTCTCATTTGTAAATGATTGAATATGAGTATATTCAATCTATGTCTATGAGGAATATGAAATGTAGAGAAGTTATATTACTTGGATAATGCCATGCTGCTAACACAGAACAAAACTAGTGTTTGAACAAAAGAAAATATTAAAACAGGGATAATAATTCACTGGGACAGCATATGGGTTAAACAAAATACTCTATTTTGTATAATGCCTGGCACACAGAAAATGCTTCAGTAAATAATATAGCAGTGGCTCAAGCCTATAACCCTAACACTCAAGAAGGCTGAGGGGGAAGGATTGCATGAACTCAGGAGTTCGAGACTTGCCTAGGAAAGAGTGAGACCCTGTCTCCACAAAAAAATAAAAATAAAAAAGCCCATATGGGCATCGTGGCACATGCTGATAGTCCCAGCTACTTAGAAGGCTGAGGCAGGAAGATCGCTGGAGTTCTGAAGCTATAAGGATGCCCCTGCACTCCATTTAGGGAGATAGAGTGAGACTCTCAACAACAACAACAAAAAGCAAGGCAACTTCACCTCAAATCAGGTAAACTGACATGAGATGAATAAAAAACAATAAGGAGAGCAATAGCACAACTATTTTTAGATTTCAGCAGTTCAAGCCAATGTGTTTAGCCCTGATAGAACTTCAAATGACCCATGGAAAGCAAATATTTGATGTGATGTTTGCCTTCATGCTCAGCCACGGCCACTATTACTTGTTTTTTTCTGTCTAAAAATTTTAAGCCTATGCATAAGAAAGACAACTAAATGAATTTTTCTGGAACAGTCTCCATTTTCTATATTTAATAGTGCTTTAATAATATTTTCTATTATGATGTGTTATTTGATACTCCTGTTTCATAAATACCTTAATAACTCTTTGAGGTGTTGAATCAAATCATATGCTTTTTGGAAACAATCTTGGAAAACTGATATAATAAATTGCAGTATTTTCATCCTAATGATATCATACAACCATAGAAAGAATGAGATCATTTATATGTACTGATCTAGGAAGATGTTTATCATATAATATTAAGTGAAAAAGTAATTGTGCAATCCTAGCTTTTGTGAGAAAGGACTAACTCTACATATTGCTTGTAAATAATAGCGAAGTATAGAAAGATATATGTAAACTATAGAAAAAAATTTCCCCTGGTGAAGGGAGTGTGGTTAGAAGGTAATTTGAAAGGAAACTTATTCGTTTTTGCTTTATATATAGCTGGATTTTGTCTTTAATGTTATTAGTATTATTTTTACTTTATGTGATGATCATGATTATTTTTATATATGTCTTTGATTTAAAACCCAACAGGGATTCCATCATGATAGTAGCCTCAGCATATCTATAAAACTCTCAACCCCCAGACTCCACTAAAATGACAGAAAATAATATGTAAGGATACTGCAAAACAACACAGGCTACCATGTACAGTTTTGAGAAATTCCTAGAAAAGAAAAACCAATGGGGAAAAACATGAATTGAAACAAACTATCACAAATGTGATATCGGCAATCCCAGCAAAAGGCTAGCATGTGTAGGCCAGGCACAGAGGCTTATGCCTGGAACCCCAGCATTTTGGGAGGCTGAGGTGGGGGGATCACTTGAAGTCAGGAGTATAAGACTAGGCTAGTTAAAACAGGAAGACCCTGTATCTACAAAACCCCCCCCAAACCAAAAAACCTAACTTGTGCAAAGTTCAGTAGAGGCCCTAATACCACCTGGTCCTTAGTCTTGGGAATCGAAGAATAAATTCATAGACCAGAAGTAGGCAATAGTGAAAGATTTTATAACAGATAAAAGAAAAGTGGACAAGAAAGCTTCCAATACAATAGAAGGGACCCCAAATAGTTCTGTGGCCAGAACTCCTCTGTCTAGCAGCTTATATATTTTCCATACATTGCCTCTTCCTGATTGGCTCTTTCTATATGTGAAGTGAGGATTCTATATTGTACCAATCACTATACTTGTTCTTGACACACACATGATACAGGAAAACATAGTTTCCAGTTGACCCTTCACCCATTTCCATGGTGCCACTAGTTTCAGCTGACCTCTCACCCATTTCACGGTGTCATGAAGTTTATAGTACAAGGTTCCAATTCCCCCTTCCAGGGATTGTGGGATATTGATTGTACAAGTTGTAAGCTGTGGCTGTCACATTGTTTTACTTCACCAGGGGCCATTTTCCATTTCCTCATTCTTGCCTCCCCTACACAAGTGCTCCTTCAGTTCCACAATCACCTCCAGAGCCCTAAAGGACCATGTTCAACAGAGCTATACTTAGTAGAGTCCAATTCCTTGCTCCTTTGCTACAACAACTGAACAGCAAGAAACAAAAACTTTCTATCTTCAGATAACAACCCTAACTTCTTTTCAAACAAAATAAGAAATAATGCCAGTGAAGGTCCTTGGTTTTTGAGTTCAAGCTGAAGAGGAACCCCAGGTAACACAAGGACTAGCAAAGGGGCTGGGGTAGAGATGCACACTGAATTCAACTGCCTTCCTGCCCTTTTCTATAGCATTTGCTCCCAGAGTAAAACCTTCTGCAGGCACCTCTGAAATGGGAGTTTTTACAGACAATCACTGAGGCAACACCCTGGTAACTTACAAATACTAAGAGGCACTCCCATACACGAAAGATTAGTCAGGAGCACACCCTTTTTCTTCCTAAGCTTCAAACAAGAGATGGTGAGATATCACCAAACATTTGAAAAAAACACCTTGGAAAAGAGGTTCAAATTTCAGGAAACAGAACTAAGCCCTGAGTAAAGAGCCTCAGATAATAAAATCCTGTACTTAGCTAACAAGAATGAATGTTGTGAAAGATTAGAGAGAGTATTGTATACATGAAAAAATAGACTGATATAAAAATAGAAACAACAAGATATTTGAAAATAAAAATTATGGCTGTTAAAGTAAATGGATATGAGAAATAACAGAATGAAAATGCTTATGATCTTATTAATAAGCAGGAAAATGGAGTCCAGTGATTGACTAGGATGAGGGACACTGTGTTGGGCTGAAGTGTGTTCCACCCAAACTCGTTTGCTAAAGTTCTAACCCCCAGTAACTCAGAATGGGATGGGATATGGAGATGGGGTCATTAAGTAATAATTAAGACTGAATGAGGTCAGATGGGTGGGCTCTAATCCACTCTGAGTGGTATCTTTATGTGTGGACACACACCAAGAAATATCAGAGATGCATACTGAGAAAAGAAAGGCCACGTAGGATACAACAAGAAAAACTTGCTTAAACTACCACTGCTATATGCAAGGCAGAGGCGAAGAAGAGAGACAGACACACTTTGATTTGGACTTCCAGCCTCCAAAAAGAAAATGAATTTCTATTGCTTCAGCTGCTCTGCCTGTGGTGTTTTGTTATAGCAGCACTAGCAAACTGATACACTCAGACACAGAAAGTATGAGAGCCATGGTTATCAAGCACAGATGATACACCCAAAAGGTTTAACATTTATTCAGTGGGACTTTCAGGAAGGCATAATAGAAATGAGAGAAGGTGGGGGAGAGGAAAAAAATTCCCAGAACTGTAGGCAAAGTAAGAATCCACTAATTAAAAGATTTTGAGGGTGCTAAGCAGGATTCATTAAAAAAGATCCACAACTATACCTGATGTGGAATTTAATAAAGAAATCAGAAAGTGTGATATGAGGTTGTCTTTGAGTACAATAACTCATTTTCAACCTAAATGTACACACAGTATGAGTTTGTTACAGCACAGGAATAATTCTTGATGCCTTTTCTGTTTCCTATAGATGGAATCCAAGTTAGAGTTGGATCAAAGTTTAGAGGCTGCTTACAATGACTCTCTTATTTCTTTGAAATGAGGACATTGAGGCTCAGAGTGATTCAACAGCTGAGTATTTTAAAAAATGTATAGTTGGAAAATTTTTTAATTCTTTCCCATAGACTCCACAGGGCCAAGACCTATGGTATATTCCCTCGCCCAGGCATCTGGAAAGACCTGTAGATGCTTCAACTGATACATATGGCACTCAGGTGACCATCCATTCTGGGTTTCCTAAGACAATCCTGGTTTTAGCACTGCAAGTGTCCTAGGAATCTCCTTAGAACTGGGCAACTAGACAGCTGGTAACCAGAGAACTAGCCTCTAAGACTTCCAAGGTAGCATCACAAAGCCCAGTTAGTTAGAACTTTGTTTTGCTGGCACACTCATTCTTGTAGCCCTCTAGTGCCACACAAGGAGTCCAGCTATCCCTGAGGCCGCCATGCTGGGATGGCCATCTATAGGCATTTCAGTTGACAGTCTCAACTGTCAGCCTTCTCAGCATCCTTCCAAGGTGCCAGACATAGTGAAGCTGTCTTGGACCCTCTAAACAAGCCCCTGCTCCAGCTGAGTCCTACAAAGTGACCCCTGTTGACACTACATAGAACAGAAGTATCCACCAGCAAGTTCTGTCCTTATTATTTACCTCAAAATCATAAATCATATAAGTTGGGGCTTATTTTAAGCCACTAAGTTTGAGGATTGCTTGCTGTATGTAGGTAGCTGTAGATACCTGGAACAGTGGCTGAAATGATCAAGATTCTCAGATCACATCAGTCTGGTCTAGTGTTGTGCTCTACCATGATCCAGGCTTTTGATTTTCTCTTCTTTAAAAATTAGTATAGATTCCCTTTCTAAATTAAGTCATAGCTTTCTATGTATTAGATACATTTATCCATCTATAGTAAGTAGGTTCTAAAGTAAGCCATCTTTGGATAGGAAAATAAATATAAAAACATTTTTTGAAAGCATATTTTTCTGGCTCATCATATTATTTTTACATCAGTTTATCTGGATCTAATCAGGAGAAAGAAACCAAATAGTAACTTGAACAGGAAAATATTAACATTAAGAATTCTAAGACAGGATTATAGTCATGAGGGAATGGCTAGTAAGAGGTGGAAAGAACTTCAGAGAATATAAAAATAGCATACATAGTACATAATAAAACATCAGGAATAATACAATAGAATATAGGCACTATCCCTAAGATAAAGATAAGATAAAGTCCCCAAGGGATATTTCTCTCTCCGGATACATTCCCTGCTGAGACAAGAGGATTCTGGAGAGCATATTGCCTGGCTCAGTGGATGGCAAAGAAATCAATGTGGAGCCATGCCAGGAGAATCTGCAAGAAATCCCCACTCAGGAAATCTGAGCCTTAAAGTATTGGGGCAAGCTACACACAAAAGACACATTTATCTACCATGCTGACTGAGGGGATGCCAAGAGAAGCTGTGGGCCGCTGGGCCCTGTTGGTCACCATAAACTACAGGGGCAGTGGGTTGCCCCAGGAGCTTAGTTCTGGAGAAGCCCCCCTGCCGTAGGAGCCTGGCGCTGGGGAAGAGATCCATGCTGTAGGAAGCTGCAAATGAATGTGCTGAAACCAGGATGTAAAACTCCTTCCTCCTGCCATGGCTCTCTGGTGCCCTCCTGTCAAGTTCCGTAAAGGATTACCCAGATGCTTTCCAAAGGGGAACATTTTAGATAGTAATGGTCATACGCTACGACATAATCAAACTCACTATTTTTCAATCATAACTTTTATGTGAATACCACTTTTTAGAGTACCAAATCAGTAAATGTGGTTTCCAATCCAAAATTATTGTTTAAAACTCTGTTCATTAACTGTGAATAGATGGGTAATTTCTTTTTAGAGTGATGGGCATATTCTAAAATTAGATTGTGGCAATGGTTGCAAAACTCTTGTGAATATACTAAAACTCATTTACTTCTTCTTTTTTTTTTAGACAGAGTTTTACTTTGTCGCTGTTGGTGGAGTGTGGTGGCATCATAGCTCACAGCAAACTCAAACTCCTGGGCTCAAGCAAGTTTCTTGCCTTAGCCTCCGAAGTACCTGGGACTACAGGTGCCCACTATAACACCTGGTTATTTTTAAAGACAGGGTCTTGACTTTGCTTAGGCTGATCTGGAACCCGTGAACTCCAGGCAATCCACCTGCCTCAGCTTCCCAGAGCGCTAAGATTACAAGTGTGAGCCACTGTGCCTGGCTTTTAAAACTCAATTAGTTCTATACTTAAAATGAGTAAATATCATGGTATATAAATATCTCAATAGAGCTGGTTTACAAGACTAGAAATTATATGCCTAATGTTCAAATGGAAAAATAGACATACTAAGTATTTAAGGTATGCAAAGTGCTAGGTCGCCTGTTTTCCTACTGTTAATTTATTTCATAGTTGTAATGTTGTTATCAGACATTAGTGTATATCTAGTCTTTACATTTTTCCTTTGTATAAAATTTTTCCAGAGCTATAATATTTCTTGACTTCTATGAATCTTTTCCAGAACTCTGATTCCTCTTGAGAACGATACACCATTTCAAATTAAAATTGTTCCATTTGAACATCTTTGAATATTTTGGAAAATATTTCTTGAATATCTCCTAAATTATCTCTAGGATGTAGTTTGACTATATGAGCAGCAAAACGAGATTTGTTACCCTAGGAAATGATCTTTCGAACTTTTTGTTTTATTGAGTTGAAATAAATCTGAGATTGCTGCCGAGGTTGCAGGCTATTTTAGTTTTGTTTTCTTCCTGAAACTCTCTTCATCTGGGACGTTTTGCTTATAAGTTGGGATTCCCTGAGGTTTTGGCAACCCAGGTGCAGGGCCTGGCATTCTGGGCTCTGGTCTCTGATATTGACCTGTGCCCCAGGTAAGGGATGCAAGGAGTTCACTAATTAGTTTCTAGTTTCTCTGGAGTGCAAAGGTTGACAACTTTGTAGAATTACATTCATTCATAACTTAAAATTTTTTTTAAATAAACTATAAAAAATGGGTACTTTCCAAGAATTCATCAATAAAGTTCTTTGTATCATCCAGCCTAGCCCAATGCTTAGAAGATCATAGGTACTCAATAAATGAATATAAGCAATTGGATAAAACAGCCTGCCGAAACAAACTAGTGAGCTTTTAACGTGAGCAGCTCTCCTTTGCACGGAGGCAAGTGTCACGTGTGTAGATCAATGACAGACATTCGGCTTTGTCGTTTACATACGCTATCTGAGTAAATAGAGAGGACATTTACCTTGGGCAAATATGACCTAGTGGATGTCAAGTTGGAAGTAAAGAAAAGCCTTAAACCTCCTTCTTATCTTTGCCAAGTCTACACCCTGTTAAGTAATGGAGAGCGACTAATTTAGTCCAATACACTCATTAATTTTTTAGTACTCTGACAAGATAAATCTGTTCTAATATCCCAAGGTAAGATTCTTTCCTCTTTACCCATCCTCCACTTTAGGTGTCTGAATGAAGCGTCTGGGTCTCTGTTCTTATCAGCCATTTCCTTTCTGCTGTCCGCTGGGTCTGTCCCGCATTCCATCCTGTGTTCCGCGGACCTCCCTCTGCTCCTGCTGCACAAGGGCGATCACTCTGCGGAAAAGCCACTCTCTAAGTTTCCAGTTATTTCCATTTGGGGCTTCCTATATTAGAAGCACCTATGGAAGCTTAAATGGTTCCTCTGTGGATGCACCATTCTCATTCCCTTACCCCCTTTTCTCAGCAAGGATCTTTCTTTATCAATTCACCTCTAATATTTCAACTACTCTCTCTACTGACTCGTGCTGTCAAAACGTAGGCACGTGGAAGGCTGTTTCATACCAGAAAAATATAAACGACCACCACCAAAACCTCCTCCCACACTCTTTCTCTTCAAGTGATCCTTTTTCCTCCCCTTTCAATAATCAGTCCCTAAAAAGAGTAGACTTCATTCGATCTGTTTGCTCCTCTGTTTCAATTCTAAATTTACTGCAGTCAATGGGTTGTTGCTACTTCAACTTCCATTGCTCCTTCTAAAATCACTAATGACTTCCCCAAGTAAGAACCAACAGAGACTTTTCCATTTTAAACATATTGGACTTGCTGGGTGCCTTTGGAATGGTTGATCGCTACAGTGTTATCCTTTCTCTAGTTTTTAAAAATCTCTCTGTTAACTCACTCCAGCCCTTTTATTTTCTGCCCCATACTTAACTGTTGTTGTTCCCCAGGGATCCCATTTTTGACCCTATGTTCTGCTTGTTGACATTCACTTTGGCTTCCATCAACATGTTTTCATTCATAAAGACGTGTCTGTCAACAGGTTTTCATTCATAAAGATCTCTCCCTGCTTGAGTTAGTTTATTTAATTTGGCTGTGGGATATTCTTGTAAGACTTGCCCTTTCTAATTTGAGAGTTTCTAAATTCAGAGTTGGCTTATTACATGTTTGTTGTTATCTTTTGTCCGAATACACTTGTTGGCTCAAATATATCTTGTTACACCCTGAGCCACTCACTAATCATTACTGTCCCCTACATTTGGGGAGAATCCATTCTCTCTACTATGGATGCATAGAGAAGTTCAGTATAAGTTCACTAATTTAATGTAATCTTTTTTTGATACAAAGTCTCACTTTTTCGCCCTCAGTAGAGTGCTGTGGCATTGTAGCTCACAGCAACCTCAAACTCTTGGGCTCAAGTGGTCCTCTTGCCTCAGTTTTTCATTTTTAGTAGTGACAGGGTCTCACTCTTGCTCAGGCTGGTCTCGAACTCCTAAGCTTAAACAATCCACTTGCCTCGGTCTCCCAGCGTGCTCAGATTACAGGCATGAGCCACCACAGCCAGCCTAATTTAATGTAATTTAAATGAGCATTACATTTTCGAAGACCTTGGCCAGGCAAGTGTGATATAATTTATTACTACTTCCTGGACCTTTTCTGACTGTCTTTCATTTTTTAATGTATGCCAATAAAGGATTATAAACGATCAGAGAGCTTCAAGAGTTTTCCATAGTCCCCACTGGTGGTGGGCCATTGTGCTATGATAAACTCAGACTCCTCTTTGAAGGGGATAAAGGCAGGTGTGTGATCCAGCGTGGCTGAGAGCACACTTTGGGTGGATACGTTATGAAAGGCTGCCCTTTCTCAGGCTGACACAGCACAGAGCCAGGACACTCAGCTTAGTGAGCAGAACATGGTTTGTTGTCAGTCCATGATTCCTTCAAAAGAGCACCTTTGTGCCAGTTGGTAATGGCCTATTTACAATAAGACTTGAGCCTACTGCTTGATTCCTCCTTCAGGACCCCTAGAATCTAGCCACGCTGGACAACACAGCCGTTCATTCTTTTTTCTCCCTACATCTCTATGCATATGTTTCCTTTGCTTGGCAAGGCCTTTCTTCCATCTCCATTCTAATGTGACACAACAATTTAACCCACTTCTTCCCTAGAGCCTATACGGATTCCTTAGATAAATTCAGCTTTTCCTCTTCCCCGAAGTATTGCTTTTTGTACTTATTACCCTAAATCACATTCCGCTCAGATTTTGGCAAGTGTCTGATCACCCCTAGGAAACTTGAAGCATCTTGAGGGCAGAAATGATGTCTTATATGTTTCATATCTTCTGTGAACCGTACATAACAGAGTTTACTATTAAATCTAGTACACAATAGAGGTTCGTATTACTATAACACAAGAGAGGTTGATATTACTGTTAATAAATGAATATTTCAAACTTAATCACAGGAAATGAGTTAGGATTTATAAAATGCTTAGCTTAGGCCCTTGGATGGAGTAAATGTTAGACAGCTGTTTTTTTTTTTTAATAAAATGAAAGCTTGATAGGACATGAGCTTGAATTTGGGAGAGCTATTGTTATTATAATTAATGAAAACTGGGTCTATAATTTATTAATAGACTCAGAGAACTCTTTCTTCTTTATCACTAGACTTTTACTAATGTGGAATCATGGGTAGAAACATTGCTTTCTTTTTATATTCTGTTCCTTTTTCTAATTACATATCATTTCTCTCACAGAGATAGTTAAATCTCATTATATTTAATGATTTATCCATTTTCTGCTATAACAGTTTTATCAGTGACTCCTTGTGTTATAATCTCATTATTTCACAAAATTATATCCTATTTGTTAAGAATAGTAACTGTTACCATGATTTTATCTTCTTCAATGCTCTTTATAATGTCAGTGTCACAGCTCTCTTTGTGAAAAGATTAGACATTTTTTTCTCTTCATTTAGTTTAATTCTCTTCAATGTTGCTTATATTATATGGTGTCTTTTACTGTATTTGGCTATTCTATTTAATGAATTTCTGTGTCTGAATCATGTCTGGGTGGTTTCTATGACTCTACTACTTTGAATAAAATGGAAAACATGTACTGAAAAAAACCAGAATTACTAAATATTTTTTCTTTCTTCCAAATACAATAAACTCATAATGAGACTGTTATGAGTATATTGAGTCTGTATTCCTTAATTTCTACTGAATGTATATATTTCTTTATCATTTTTCAACTTCTTGATTGAAATGCAGTTTACAAGAGAAAGTTATAAAGTGTTCAATTGAGTCTCCTGGGTACATGTTGAATATGTATGGATTACATATTTTCACCATATATGACCTTGCAAGTAAATTTGATACAAAACAAACAAAAACTTGTGTAAAGAAGGAGTAGGCCCCTGACTTTCTTTACGCCAGTTTTTGTTTTGTGGCTGACTCCTGTAATCCTAGCACCCTGGGAGTCTGAGTTGGGTGGATCTCTTGAGCTCTGAAGTTCAAGACCAGTCTGAGCAAGAGCTAGACCCAGTCTCTAAAAATAGGTGTTGTGGCAGGTGCCTGTAGTCCCAACTATTTGGGAGGCCAAGTCAAGAGGATCTCTTGAACCCAAGAGTTTGAGGTTGCTGTGAACTACAACAGTACTCTACCAAGGGCAACAAAAAGAGATTCTGTCTCAAAAACAAACAAACAAAAAAAAAAAAAGGGTAGGATGCAGAGGTAACCTCCAGCTTGTTTGCATATACAATAATATTGTTTGAAACTATTTTACCCTATTGGGCTAATGCCAAGAAGGTTCTAAAGGCAAGGGATAAATTGTTTTTCTGAATATGTCCTTCCTTCCCCAAGACCTGGTAACTTTCCCCTTCCTGCCAATTTTTAATATAGAAATTTTATTTTATTTTATTATTATTATTTTATTTATTTATTTATTTTGAGACAGCATCTCACTATGTTGCCCTCAGTAGAGTGCCATGGTGTCACAGCTCACAGCAACCTCAAACTCTTGGGCTTAAGTGATTCTCTTGCCCTTGCCTCCTAAGTAGCTGGGACAACAGGTATAATATAGAAATTTTAAAACATATTTGTATATGTTACATAAAGAATAGTATTATGATCTCCATGTACATCCATCCAAATAATATTACGATCTCCATGTACATCCAGTCTCAATAATGGCCAGGCTTATGGCATTTTTAACCTTGCCTTGTCATCCATTATGCATTATGGTAATAGTTTTTAAATGTTTAAAAATTTTCAACTAAGTGATAACAGGAAACTATTTTCTTTTTTAATCCTGAGTCTTAGGATCAGAAGGAACACGTTTTTTCTTACATAATTTGCATATTTGATCAAATGCTCCATGCCTTCTGCTTGGCATAGTATTGATCTCTGGAAAAAAATCACCACATTGCTCTTCTTTGGTAGAAAAGCAATTAAAATGCATTGTTTCAGGAAAAGAGATCATCAGTCACTTGCTCAACAAAAATGTTCCTATGCTCAATTAAAGGTGTCGTGCTGTTGTCTGAAGTGTTGTTTTTGATGGCAGTCAAAAGCGTACAGTCTTCCTACATTGAATTTTGGCTATACCAAGATCGGGGTGCAAAACTTGGACAAATTAATTATCCTTTCTCTCTCAGTTTCCCCATCTGATGATAATAGTATGTACTGCACTGAGTTGCTATGAAGATAAAATAAATTAATATATATGAGGAATTAATCTAACAAATGCAGCCAGCATAACCTAATTCTTTATAGCCTCAATGAATCCCAAACAAGAAAAAATAAATAAAAACAATAAAAACATCTCAATGGTTTTCCTTTGCTCTAAAAAAGAAAGAAGAAGAGTTTCTGTAACATGGTAATCACACATATATTTCCTATTGTTATTCACTTGAATTAACAAACCTATTTTAAGTCTAAAACAGGGGTGCACCCTTTAAACACTATAAGGATATACATTTTTAAAACTTAAAAAAAAATTACAGGTAAAATGTAATATTTTAATTTTGAAGGAAATTACATTGTTTCCTTTGCCCTTAAAAACCGTCTGGCAATGGTGGTGCCCATAGCTCAGTGGTTATGGCGCCAGCCACATACACTGGAGCTGGCAGGTTCAAACCCGGCCTGGGCCAGCTAAACAGCAATGACAACTGCAACAACAAAAAATAGCCAGGTGTTGTGGTAGGCCCCTGTAGTCCCAGCTACTTGGGAGGCTGAGGCAAGAGAATCATTTAAGCCCAAGAGTTTGAGGTTGCTGTGAGCTGTGACAACCCAGCACTCTACCGAGGGCAACACAGTGAGATTATGTCTCAAAAAATAAAATTAAATTAAAAATTGTCCGGCAAGATTTGTTTTCAACATTTTTTAAAGGTTCCTTAATTTAAGGTTTTAAATTTTTAAAAAATCTCAGAGAAGAAAATTGTTGTCAGACTAGATGATGTTTAGAATTGTAAAAATCAAAGCACATGTTAGAACAATTTGTTCATTTAACTCGCCTGGGATTCCTTTAAAATCCAAAGACATACCATGAAAACCCAAATAAACAGAAAATATTAAAATATACTTAGAAGAAATGTTGCTGTAGATTACATTCTATTCTTAGATTACCAGTATGATTATGACATTTTAAAAGTGTTCTTTTTTTTAAATTTTTAATACAAGGTGTTTCCCTGGATGATTTTCAGAATTTTAAACAGAAAAAGAGAGAGAGAAGACAAGAAGAAAAAAATAAAAGAGAGACAGACGGGGTGGGGAGGAAGACGATTAAAATATTCTTCAAAGAAGAGGGTCCACAGAACAGTCTGACATGCAGGGAGCCTGTTCAGCTGTACCTGGCCCAGGAGTCAGCCAATCAGGGTGCTGAGAACCACATTTCCATTATGATGATTGGCTGGTGGACTGGAGGCTCCGCTCAGCTCTGAGCCTGGGGAGGAAATGCTCTGCTGAGGAAAACAGCAAAACAACTTTCTGGCTTTCTGTTGTTTATTGCATATTCTCCAAATGATTGTGTGATTCATCCTTTAGGAAAGCTTGTTTGGAAAACAAAAGAGGCACAGTTGTTCACAACAAAAGTGGTAGTCAACAGCCAAAGAACAGAGTATAATGGAACTCCTTTATTCTTCTTTAAAATAAACTTTAGTCTGATTTCATCTAACCAAATATGTTGATTTCCTAGGAGATGCATAAAGACTGGATTTAAATTATGAATTAGACAAAGGTTACTGTTTCTGATAAACATCATTACTTTATTCATCTTCTTCACAAAATGTGTACAGATAAATATAATTCATTGAGTGTGAAAAAAATTCTTAAATGCTAGTGCCAAAAATACAGGATGTCCCAAAAGTTGCCCCCAGAGTCACCATACATAGAGAAAATGGGAAAATGTAGCTAAACGTACCTTTATGTACAACACTATTGATTACAAAATTTTACAAAATATTCATTACATGTTGGCCACCTCTTCGTAAAATTTTGTAATGACTAGTTTGTAAATAAATGTACACTTAGCTACATTTCCCCATTGTCCCTATATATGGTGACTTTAGGGGCGACTTTGGGGACACCATGTGTATTTAATACTTGTACAATTAAGAGAACTCTACCATTCTCCAAAAAAAAAAAAAGTTATTTTGAGCATTTTTATCTCCCATGGTCACCTATGTGTTAAAGTTAGTGATACACTGATCAGTGCTTTTGGTATTGCTCTCATGAATTTTTACAGATACATAAAAATTCGCTGCCATTAAATCCTGGAAGTTTTAAACATGACAAGAGGAAGCAGAGAAAGGCGGTTAGTAAGAAGGATGGAATGGAGCTAATGGCTGTATCCTGCTGCCTGTTGACCTTCCCCTGATTGGTAGTACTCGATTTTGTTGTATTTGGATTCAGACAGAGCAGTGACAACACTTTACCTACAAGTGTTTAAATGTAGGCTCACAAACATTGTTTCCACAGGCCATCTTTGTGGAAATGAGAATAACTCTACAATGTAGATTAAGCAGAAGCATTTTGCAGTCTCTCCCAGTGACCATTCCTTGGCTAGCTAACAAACCAGCCATTCAGAAGCAATTTTCTTCAGGCTGAAATTATGTGCTGACCTTAGCAGATCACTTCCCATAATAACCCTTCCCCCACCCAATGCTAAATACAATCTGTCTCCTACTCACTGTAATAACGTGCAAATGACTGTAATTTTGCAGACAAGAAACAGCCCAAAGTGAAACGTGTCTAAACAGAGGTCGATTTAAAAAATCAGGGCTATTACCTAAATCTGTAAAATACATATTGTAATAAAACCAGCAACAGCAATCTCCAATAAGTAGTTTTTAAAAAATGTAGCTTGTGTTTTGATCTTTTTTATGCACCCGGTTTCTACTGGCATAAAAGAAAAATCCTTTTTCAGAAATGGTTTCCTTACATGCGATGTAAATTGCCTTCCTTTGCTAACTGATCTGCAGACCTTGCTTGGGCACCATTCAGACAGAGCAGCACGCACCACACTGCAAGGGCCCCAGCCAAGCGGAGGTACGATTTCAGACACTTAACACTGACCTACATTGCAATTCTTTCAATGAGAGCAGTATACAAATGTTTCCCTTTAAAAGAATGTGCTGTTTTGCTATATTTTACTAGGTTCTCTAGAATGGCAAGGCATTAAAGATTCCAAATTGCCTCTTCTTTGAAGGTCATGGACAAAGACAGAGAATGGGTAATTACATAAACATAGGGGTTTATAAAGTTCTTCAACTTGATATTTCTTGATTATTAAGATACATCGCGGTCCTAAATCAATTCATGTAATATTTGCTTTATATCATTTCAACTTAAGATAATCTGTGTAATAAAAACCTGTCAAGGCTGTCATTATTACGCCCTTCAATGTAGGGTCTCTTTGTCAAAACCAAAGGAATTTAAAATGAAGGTGAGTTAATACGGTGTAGAAATGACCCGAAAAGTTAAGATAGCAATGTTACACAATGCATATAAACATACATATTCACAAAATATATATTGGAAATGTTCAAGAATCTTTCATGGCAAGGGGAACACCATTGGTGTCTTTCTTCTCTAAATCTGTGTTTGTGTGCAGGGTCCTCTCCACTGTAGACCAGCTTCTTTGTTTTTGTTTTTGTTTTTTGAGACAAAGCCTCAAACTGTTGCCCTGGATAGAGACTGTGGTATCACAGCTCACAGCAACTTCCAACTCCTGGCTTAAGTGTGTCTCTTGCCTCAGGCTCCCAAGTAGCTGGGACTACAGGTGACTGCCACAATGCCCGGCTATTTTTTGGTTGTAGTTGTCATTGTTTTTGGCAGGCCCAGGCTGCATTCAAACCTGCCAGCTCAGGTGTATGTGGCTGGCACCTTAGCTGCTTGAGCTAAAGTCACTGAGCCTAGACCAGTTTTTTTGCACTTTGTCTTGGTCCGGGGATATTTCAGGATAGTGCAAAACATCAAAAGTTGGGTGAAGAACATTGCTCATCTCTTTTTGGTGACGATTATCAAGAAATGAATCCTGTTAAAAGAACTCTACAGAAACTTGAATTCGATTCAGTTTGCAGGTGTGAAAGGCAGAAACTTTTTTTCCAAGAGACTTTTAACAAGTCAGAAGTTAGGCTATTACCTATAGGTTAAAAAATGAAGACCTTCTAGTATTTGCCTGTGTGTTTACTAAAGCACTTACTTTACATTCCCTGGAAACCAGGGCAGGACACCAGCCCACTGCCTTGGGGCAGGCGTGTTCTGTAAGTAACTCCAGAGAGTTGATAATTTTTCCCATAATCTACTTGGATAGCCAGTAAGTTTTTCATTATGTGTAAATTAAGTTCCCTTTTCTATAAATTAGGCCTCTTTTTGGATAATTTTTAGTTTTTATTACTTTGTTTTCCACTTTTTCCTTTGGTTTTGAGTAATCTCAAGTGCCAATGTTGGCATAGATTTAGAAAAGCTAGGCTCAGTTATAGAGCCTAGCTTTTCCAAATAAACAAAAACTCAAAAAATGATGTTTGAGCCTTAATTATATACCCCAAAACAGGGGAAAGAAGCTTCAAAGAAAGACCGCTATGTTTTCCTGTGCTTGAAGCCCGTGGCTTCCTCAGTATTGAGATTTTCTGTCCTTAATCAGAACGAAGGAAAAGTCTCTTTTAGGGACCCTCTGAATACCTGGTAAGCAATGTGGTGGGGGTGGGGGGGTTGGGGGAGGTGGTGGGGGTGGGGTGGTAATTGGAGGTGAGATGACACTCTTTTAACTATTAAGCTATTCTCATGCTCTTCTCAATTCTCCATTCCA
Organism: Galagoides demidoff; assembly: GCA_963574575.1. Classification (NCBI taxonomy): domain Eukaryota; kingdom Metazoa; phylum Chordata; class Mammalia; order Primates; family Galagidae; genus Galagoides; species Galagoides demidoff. The sequence goes on along the minus strand of CAUYQV010093482.1, from coordinate 16,527 downwards.
AATACTCATTTCCAGATATCTTCTTCTCTACTCATCTCGGAGCAGAAACAAGCTGAAATATAAAATTACAGAGATCACATAGCAGACAATAGCATGTTGGTATAATGAAGTCTGTGCATATGAATATTAGTGTGGAGACAAATACATTTCCAGCTACCTTGATAAGAGATTAGGATACAATTTTCATTCCTATAAATGCTATTGAACTTCCCAATTTTGTGAAAAAAAATAGCTTTGACATTATTCAAAGCTGGTAGTTAATTATCTTGGTTTTAGTCGACCATTAGTTGGCAGTCCTCTGGTGCCTTTGATTGACCCCTTTGTCAAACAAAACAAACACAGGAAAAGCAAGCACAACAACAGCGATTTATTCAAAAGTCTCTTGGAAGAAATTAGGAAAAAGGAGATGGGGGTGGGGTGTAAATTGAGTGTGGAGAAGTTGGAATGGAAGGAAATGCTTTAACTTATCCAAATGGCTCAGGTTAAATGTGGGTGGAGTTGGACACAAGCCTTTCTCTTCAGCCAGAGGGAGTTTATCAAAGAGGGTTAGTTAAGGTTTGGGGTTGGATGTTGAAGCCAGGGGTAGATTCGATTATTTGAGTATTAGGAAGGCTAAATACTTCAGTTTTAGTTATACTAAATCTATACTGTGTACCCTGTGATTTGCTTTTAGCAAGAGAATGCATTGAAGGAGCTCCCACCCTTCTTCCATCTCGCTGGGTCTCGTTTTCAAAGTCCTTTGAAGTCCTGTTGTTTTAAGAGCTAACCATTGATTTTTCCAAACTGATATAACACATGGGGTATCCATGGGCTCCCAAAGGCTGAAATGTAGATGACACCACAGGGACACAGGAAGTACCCAAGAGTAACCTGGTCCTTTGAGAAATCACTCTTTCTAAAAGAAGAAAAGTTAAAAATCACCGTATGGTCCTGTATTATTATCAGTGAGCCATACACAAATGCAGAATCTATATATTCAAAAACATAAAACAAGCCTCAGAGCTAAAATGGAGGATTGGTAAATAACAGATATTTAACTTGTCCCAGTTTATTTGTTAAGGTACAGCTTTGACTGGAATACAAACTGACTTAGGGAGATCTAAGAACTATTACAGCTTGCATTCCGCTGGTTTCTGTATCCCAATAAAGGGTGGAAGCTGCTATGTATTGCTATTTGTAGCATCAAATGCAGTTCACTTACAGTGGTGAAACAACTAATTGGCAATTTTTTTATGGACTAAATATATTGAAAGCTCAAACATGAGTCAATAGCCATTACTTAAAACATGTGACATAAATATTTTTATTGATCCATAATCATCACTGCATATTTACGTCATAAGCTATCTTCTGCTGGCACTAATTCACTCTGCATCCCTTTGACTCAGTTAAGACCCATTCTTACATTGCAATTGTCATGTAGAAATTATAATCCTGGTAGTACTGGATCTTTAAAACTTGAGATCCTGATGCCTACCATTAAATTCACAGCACCCTTTGGCTTTGAAATGTCCATTTCATAACTCCTAAAACTAGTGGAAGATAACAATGAAAAATTAAAGACAAAATGTGCTCTAAAGGCTTAATATATATAAATACATTAACCTTTATTGTAAAATACTAATCTTGTTATTTCCTATTAACCTTTCTTATCCTCTGACCTCAAGAGTTCCGTTAACTTGGTTGCTGGCATCTCCCCTACAATACATTATAAAATATTTCAGTGTTTGTGGATTGCAGACATATAGCATTCAGAGAATTTAAGATCTCCTCTCTCCCAAAATAGAGTTAAAGATTTGGGGGAAGAGGAATTCTGACGTTTAAAAACGCAGAAGGTGACTGTTTAAAAGGTTAATCTTTCTGGTATGCTTATTTCTCACAAGTCTATTTTTTAAAAATTTAGGGTGGCTAGGTGGGGGCTTATTTTAACTTGGGGGGCCATATGACAGCATGGAAAGGATTTGTTACTAATTCCAGGGAAGAACCGTTCATGTAGGGTTGTTAAATGGTTGCCCGCGTTCACACTTCAGTGCTCGTAGACCAGAACACTGGAAACAAAAGGGTTACTTGTTTCCCTACCACCGCCTTTACCCCGAAATCGATTTTTCTTATTTAATCAGCGAGTAAAAAGAGACACAGGGACCTAAAAAAAAAAAAAAAAAAAAAAAAATCTAGGAAGGGCAAAGTAGTGGGGGCAGGGTTGAAAGCCAGAAGCTGCAATACAGAAAATCAGTCTTGGGAGTTGGGCTGCCGAGTCCTTGGAACACGGAAGGGAAGCCAGCAAAACGCTCGCAGTCATTTCCACACAGCCAGCCTCGCTTTTCTCCTCGCTACGCGCTAGTGGCTCATTTGGCTTCCCTCTGCCACCGAGCGATCACATACATTATTTCCCCCAAGATAACACAATCAAACTTGTATTTACCGACATCCTCTCCTCGCAGCCAGTTTGAGATTTGTTTTAATAAATAAGTGTTTTATGTGAATGATGTAGTAATTGAAACGGGCGCACCATTTTTTTTTTCCCTTCTTACTGCAGGAGGTTCCTCAACCCCAATCTGGTTGGAAAATAAAACGCTTTGTCTCCACAACCACCCCCCACCGCACCCCCACCCGCTCTCAGTGTGTGTTTTATACGTGTGTGTATCTCAACCCCCTACAGTAGCCAAGAGAAAGCAGCTAGCCAATGAGAGAGCCCAGTTTCATAAAAGCTGCTCTCTGATTGGCCTAACGCGAAAGGGCATTGGGAACAAAGAAAAGTCCCTTTCAGGTATAGAGGCTGAGAGCTCCTTTCGCTCCACTCCCCCTGTGTGTGTGTTGTGTTTCAGTCCTGATTTCAGTGTTGCAGAACAAGCTTGTTGTGTGTGTGCACCAGGGGGATTTTGTTTGGTTTTGTTTTTAATTTTAATTTTTTTGCTTTTATAAAAAAAATACACAGAACGGTCTGTGACATTTGATGGTCCATCTTCTTTAATAATAAATTTGTTGAAGAGATTATAATTTCCAAAATAAAGCGGCTGCAACCAAACACATTCAATGCAGTTAGAAGGAAAAGGTCAACTCGATCCAATACAGACCGTAAGTACGGTTGCGTGGTGTGTCTCTATATAGCACTTAGCGGGGACTTCATGCAGGGGAATGTGCGAGTTTTATGCATAGAAATGAGGAACTAGTTACAGGGTTTGGCTTTTGCATTTAGAACAACAACCCAAGAAGGGTGAATTTTATTCAGTGGAGGGTGAAGCATTTGTAACTTCTTCACACAAATTAAGCTTGACTGGGCACTCGGGTAACTTAGAGTAAATTACCTTTTGGGCTCTCACCCAAAGGAGAATAAAAGTGACACAATTACATATCCTGGTCTGTAGTGTCAGTTGTCTGGCTCACCTTACCCCCTCTCTCTCCTGTCCTAGCTGGGCAGACCCCCCCTCCCAAGCCGAGCTAGGAAAATAGGGGCAAGGGCAGAACAAGCTGATTTCTGTCTCCTGTGAGAGCCCAGTGCCCAATAATTTAATATTAAACAAGGCAATAGTCACCCATTAAATGTAATGGTTATAATTACCATTTTCCACCTCCTTTAAAAAAAGCAGGGAGCAAAAATACCATTAAGAGGGAAAAAAAAAAGCCCCACCCAACCCAAACAAACCCACAAATAGTAACAATCTTGTGTTTATTACAGGACTAGGCTTGGGCGCTAGCAAAATGTTTGTCTTTGTTTAATACATGAGGGGGTCCCTAAAATCCAAGTGGCTGGAGGGGGTGGGGCGGGGGACTACCCCCTACCCCGGGCGTTGCCGTCCCTGGCCCCTTTGGGAAAGCTAACAAATTGGAGATAAGTTGAGGAAAGGTTTATAAGGTGTTTCTTTAAAACATCTGCTTTGCTCTTGTGTTCATTACATTTCACTCCTTCCGAACTTCCGAGATCCTAGATCTCAGAGAAATGTTTCACATTCATAACTTGTAGCTTCGCCCACTGCAGGGCGGGGGGAGGCGGCGGGGGGAGGGAGTGTGTGTAGGGGGAGGGTAGAGACCTTCAGCTTTTTTTTAAAGACCAGATCAGTATTTTCTTGATACGCTTGTCACCATTTTTGTTCTCACGACAACCAATTGAGCCCTTGATCCTCACGTGATGTGAAAGGCTTGCACTGTAACAAAATCGCTCCTTTTAGATGGTTGGTTGTTACCAGCTCGCCCATCCCCCTTTCCCAGCCCCGACATTTCCAGCAAAGCGACTCTCCACTTCCAATCCATCAACAATTCATTACTGCTTTTAGCTTCCAAACGCCAGCTAATTAAAAATACTAAGCCAAGCTCCGAGGCCATCTGACTAAACACAGGAGGGGGTGGGCGAGAGGAGGAGGAGAGAAAAAAATAAATAAAAAGGGAGACGCACCGTTTGCTGCGAGTGCAAGAGGGAAAAACTCCACAGAAAGGTCGCCTTAAAAAAGAAAAATCTTTTTTTTTGACTCTAATTATCGAATTACCACATGACTGATTGGCTTGAGCGACAGAGGATATTCCCCTCCCCGCCCCCGGGAACTATACTAGGAACTCAGTTCCTTTTTCTTAAAACAACATAAAACAGGAAAACATCACATCCTTTAGGTTTCGAAGACCGAACCCATTTTAAACGCCGTTATTCTCCCCACGCCACCGCCCCCCGCCCCGAGCGAATGCGTTATAACTGGTTTATCAGCTCATTGAATCATCTGCGCCCTCCTCCTCCACACCTTTCTTTTTCTCCTCTTGCCCAGCTTCTCATCTCACCCTTTCTTCTTCCTTCCCCTCCACCTCCTCCTCCCCTTTTTCTTCCCCCTCCTTTTCTCTTAAGTTAGTTCAAGAAATCAAATCTGTCAGGACGGGCGGAAAAATGCCACTTCCCGACTAACAGGCGGAATCCAGCCCGGATTTTCAGTCCTTTCTTCTTATTCTTTCTTCCCTTTCACTAATTTATCCCGATGTTAGCACATTCTGTCTTGTTACTAGCGGACGCCTGTAGGTTTGCTACATGGGATCATTACTTACTGATCACGGTGACTCTGAACTCTGCAACTGAAGGCGGAATGAGAAGTTGGGAAAACTTTTTTCTCTAAGCTCGCTCGCTCTCTCTTTTTTTAAAATTTTTGTTTTAAAAAAACTATTATTCTCGATGCTTGTTAAGAGGAAAAAAAACCTTTGGTGCTTCTGTTGTGAATGTGAAACATTATCTTCCAGCTGTACTGTGATACATTTTTTTAAGGAGAAAAGGACTCCCGGTCCGTTTGCCAAAAGGGGGGTGGGGAGGTGGAATAATGTTATCGAGTGATTATTCTGGCTGAGATGTGTTATTTGGTTTCTTCCTTCTTGATCATTTGGTGTTTAAGTAAAATGAGGCACAGGCTTGTTTGCCGAGTGGAGTGGGAAAGGCATTTTGATTTGCTGGCCTAATTAAAAAATGATAAAGGATTAAAGGTAAGCAATGTCTGTGTGTGTGTGTTTGTATGTGTATGTATATTTATTTATTTATTTTTCTTGACAATCAACTGTTAAAAAGGGGCTGATCCCTTTAAAAACCGTTTTAACTGCTCTTTGTCAAACACACACTCATTTGCGGTCATTGAGGCCACCTTGGCGCAGATCACTTAAAGTGTATGTCTTAATCAGTTTCCCGTACAGTCAGTAGCACCATATTTAACAGACTGAGCCATTCTGTGACCTGGGAATATGCTACAATTGTTTAGATGCATTTTTTTTTCTCAGAAGGCAGATATTTAACTTTGTATATAACACTGTCTTTTCTATAAAGAAATTCTCTTAAAGACGTGTTATTTATTCCCCCCCCCCCATTGTATAAGCTGTTGCGGAAAAGAGGCTAGGAGGGAGGTATGTATGTGTGTGTGGGGGGGGGAATTACTGGTTGTTTTTTTCTGTTCCTTACTGGGAACAAAAACCAGATTGCCCAGACAATTTGTAAAAAGAAGTACTAAAATTAGAAATAAGGAAAATTTAGCAACATTCTATTCTGAAAACTAGCCTCAGAACTTCCAGGGTCTGGTCTTTTAGATTGCAAGATCTAGGACATGTTTAGGGATGTCTAAAAGCTGTGTTCTTCTTCTTGTCTGCGTGTGCAGGCTGTGCTTCTGGGGTTGAGCTATCACAATTCTAAACTTTAAGAAAGAAATAGAGAAACCTTTCTGGACTTGAATCAGATCCTTAAGATATTTTAATGCTTTTTAAAAAAGTGATTGTCCTCGTGTTGTTGATAAAGGGATTTTCTTTTTAGCTACTGTAAGATGCTTACTGTCATGGGTGTGTTTTGGGGGTTTGGTTGTTTTCCTTTAAACCTGATATTGGACTGTGGAGACAATACATGAGCCACCTTCCTCTCCATCCTTCCCTGTACCCCTTACTGACTCCCCAGTAGTAATCGTTTTTTATTCTGGTAACACCCAGACAAGAAATATTCGACTTTTCCCCCTTTCACAGGAAAAGGTGGACCTGGACTGAAGGGTGTAAAATCCCTGGACAGATTCGTGGGGCAGGAAAAAGAAGAGGAAGATTAGAAGATTTTTTTTTTCTTTAAGAGAAAGCCCAGCGGAGCTAAACGAATGTCCCCTCATCTCCAAAGGAAAGTTCATCGGATTTTTATTCTAGAGAGCTCATCTTCAGGATGTCAGTGAACATCTCTACTGCAGGAAAAGGTGTGGATCCAAATACAGTTGATACTTATGACAGTGGCGATGATTGGGAAATCGGGGTTGGAAATTTAATAATTGATTTGGACGCTGATTTGGAGAAGGACAGACAGAAATTTGAGATGAATAATTCCACCAACAGCACAGGCAGCAGCAACTCTAAGGATTGTGGCGGTCCGGCATCCAGTGGGGCCGGTGCTACCGCAGCCTTAGCTGATGGCCTAAAATTTGCTTCTGTTCAGCCCTCTGCTCCCCAGGGGAATTCACACAAAGAGACCAGCAAATCAAAAGTGAAAAGGAGTAAAACTTCTAAGGATGCTAATAAATCTCTGCCTTCTGCTGCCTTGTATGGGATTCCCGAGATCAGCAGCACTGGCAAGAGGCAGGAAGTCCAAGGGCGCCCTGGAGAGGCAACTGGCATGAATTCAGCGCTGGGTCAAAGTGTGAGCAGCGGCGGCAGCGGCAACCCAAACAGCAACAGTACCAGCACCAGCACCTCCGCTGCCACCGCGGGGGCAGGCTCCTGTGGGAAAAGCAAAGAGGAGAAGCCAGGTAAAAGCCAGAGCAGCCGAGGCGCCAAGCGGGATAAGGATGCGGGGAAATCCAGAAAGGACAAGCACGACCTGCTTCAGGGCCACCAGAATGGCGGTGGCGGCCAGGCCCCTTCTGGGGGGCACCTCTATGGCTTTGGGGCCAAGAGCAATGGAGGTGGCGCGAGCCCCTTCCACTGCGGGGGCACTGGGAGTGGCAGCGCCGCTGCAGGGGAAGTTAGCAAAAGTGCCCCGGATTCAGGGCTCATGGGAAACTCTATGTTGGTAAAGAAGGAAGAGGAGGAGGAGGAGAGCCACAGGCGAATCAAGAAACTGAAAACTGAGAAGGTAGGATCACGTCGCCTTCCTCGATGTCCTACTCTCCTCTGTGTGCATCTGTGTGGGGGTGCGGGGGGTGCCTCTTGTGTGCCTCACACTTCTTTGTGCTTTCTGGTTCTTTGTGAGACTGTGACATGCATCCTTTAACACCGAAATTTGATACGGGGAGTTTGCAGGGGTGCTGTGCTGTGGCTCTCGCTTCTACTGGCCTTGCTGCTGCTGCTATTCGTGATGCTAGTGTCTGGGTCCCCAAGGGGGAGGGCCCGAGTGTTCTAAGGACCTTTTGCCCTGAAGATGGGCTTCTGGCCAGTCAGCAAGTTGTGCTGTGCTTTTAACAGGAAATCTTTCTTTCAGGAACCCACTTGATTCTTCTCCCGGTTTGTGCCCTTAGAACTGCCTCCTGTTTTAATTTGCTCATTCTAGTATTGCTGGTAATGTGTCCTTAGGTGCCGGGTTCAAGTCCCCTCCTTGGAGGGCAGTGTCCAGGATTCTGATTTATGCTTCAGCCGCCTCCTATTTATTTTTTCATTACCTTCCTCAAAATAGATGTATCATAGGGTATCCTTGATGGGTTCTGGTTATTGGTCCTGCCTTAAACCCCAAGCTTGGTGTTTTGGGTCGTTGGTTTCATACCTGTGCAAAAAAAAACTGGCTGGTTTTGGTGGCTGTTAGCCCTCTACCCTTGTTCTCAGCTGGAGATCTGAGAGTGCTATCACTTGGACACATAGGCTAACTGAGACGCTGCAAGGCTGGTAAGAAGAGTGAAGTAGACTTAGTGGGTTGATGTTTTTGAATATAAAACACAGCTACAGGGGATGTGGACAGTTAAGAGTGAAGACAGTTAAGAGTGAATTATGTGTTCTGTTTGAACAGTGTGAGTAGTGGATTTAGGCCATTTAGATGCTCTTTTCATCTCCATACAAGTCTGTAGTTAGACACTGCCTTGGAAAAAACAGCCTCCTGTGTTCTGCTTTGTCAGAAGCCTGTATCTTAACTGGCCTGGTAATTGTTGTGCACCAAGTGATGTCTGGGAACAGAAGATGCTGTGTCCCCTAGGCAGACTGAGAGCGAGTTGGGGACAGTGTGATATTTCTATGAAGTTAATCTTTGGATTAATCCTACAGGTTGCTCCTTGCAGAAACAGCATTTCTAATCATGTGGTGGGTGGCATGGTTGTTTGGAAACATGCTTATTAAATAATTTGGTCTTTTGCTATTTCTGACTTGATCAGAATTATGTAAGTGCTCGTAATATGTCTTCGGATAATTATGTCTGTGTAAAATTGTTTGCTGCTCTCTAGTTAAACCTTTCTATTTTTCTTTTTGTATGTTCAAAATTTAAGTTGGAGGACAGGAATAAAGTTTAGATTTAGAAGTTGAGGGATGTACATTAGGATGTAGATAAAGCCAAACTCTCAAAAGCCTCTGTACGCTTTTTATTATTACCCCTGATCTACGTTGATTTATGAATTTATAGGAATTTTTTTTTAAAGTTCAGGGTTTTGATTCTTAAGTTTCAATGTAGAGTTTCACATAATTTCTGCTAAAAGGCCTCCGAAAATCTTCATATTACCTAGTACAGTAGGGCATTTACTTTTGTTGCCAATAGTCTTCAAATTGCAGTTCTAATCTGGTTTAACTATCTAGATGAATTGCCCTAATCCAGAGCTCACAATGGCTGTGGTTAAGGAGTCAGAGCCATTTGATTGGATTCACTGGCTGCTTGGAATGTGGGAGGTACTGCCCTTTTGCATTCCCCTTAGCCTTTTAATCTTCTAGCCAAATGTTCACATTCAACAATTTTGTTTAGCTGGCAATCGGAACATTTCAGTATCTCAAAGGCTGCTGTCATGGCAACTGAGATTAGAGCGTGGGGTCGTTTCTCTCCAGTTTTTGTGTTCTTTTCACTTTGCCGTCACAGAGGAAACTAACTGGATAAAGAATGGAAGAATTAAATTATTCACATACATGCAACTCATCTTCAGTCACAGCAGCATAAATGTGATCAAGTGAATTACAGAAAGGAAGAGCAAACAGGTCATGGTGGGGCTGGCGTGGGGGAGGGGATTCTCCCCTGGCCCTGTGCAGAGAGGAAGCTGTAAGGCCAACCTCAGCCACTGGAGTTGGCACAGGGGCCTCTCAGAGGCTTGGGTCCAAGGGCTCGGATCCTGCAGTGCTGGCCATTCTGTTAAGCTGGGATGCTGGATCTCAAACACGGTGCCTTGAGCAGTTCCTCCCCACCCCACCCCAGAAGGACTTCTCTTAAGAATGCTTTCATCCTTGGCACTCAGAGATGGCACTCCCTTGTTTGAATGCCACCCAGGAAAGTAACTCTAATTCCACCAACTAGTGGTTGTGTCAAATTAGGCATCAGTTCAGAAAATAGTTCCTAATGCTACCAGGATACTTATTTGCCTATAGTAAAGATTTAGGAGTCACAGGCTTTGTCTGACAACATACTTTAACACTAAGGCAACTTTCAGAAAGGTTTTTTTTTTTTTATGTTTTCTACAATGTTTTAATTTCAGCCTTGATTATCTGGGTTTGTGAAGAGGCCACACGTGAACAGGGAGGGAGAGTGTTATGCATGTGTTGGTTGGAAGGTTCACAGGAGATTCATCAGACTTGCTGTCACAGGTTAATTTTCACAGCGTGCTTAAATGCCTATTTTTGGTCTGTTTATTCTGTTTCCTCACTACACAAAGTCATGTAAAGCATGATAAATTGGACCTTACGAAACCTAATTAAATCAATGAGTGTTCTACTCCTTTATGTGGAAACCACAAGTATGTTGTAAAAGTCGCCACTCCCTTAATACGTGGACAAAATCAAAACATGCCATAATTCTAAGACCTTTGAGCTATATTTCTATAGCCCATTTTGTGGTTAAGCCACCAGTGACATGTCTGAATAAGTACATTTGATGGGCTGGCTTTTGGTTGTTAAAACCTGCCTTTCCACCTTCCCCTCCTTTCTTCTGAAGCGTAGGAGCCTTGCACTGAAGCTCTTTATGTATCTTTCTTAGCTGTCTTCCAGTCTTGAATTACCAGATAGGGAGACATTTGGCTGGGCTAAATAAATAATTATATAGAGTTTATGAGTTCATCGATCTCTGAAAAATTGGAAAGTACATAGATTTCTTAAAATTCTTAAAAGCAGCGAACATTAAAGGCGCAGGAGGTCACGAAAAGCAGGGAAGGGCATTTAGTTATGTCGTATCTTTGTGTCTCAATACATATTCAGGGAAGAGAATTGTTTCTGTAATAGCATATTGCTTTCATTAAGATGGTCCTTGTCATAAAGGCAGTGTCTAGAAATGGACTTGTCTATAAAGGATATCATTCATTGTATTTTATTCTCTTGTAGAAGCCTTTTTACACGTCACTAGGGAATTCTGGCACATTTTCTAAGTGAGTGTGAGCAGTTTAAGAACACATTTTGATTAATGAGTTTTGTGGAGGATACATTTTTTTTTAAAGTAGGCTGCCTGTATGAATTCTGCTTAGCGACTGCAGTTTATCTACTGTGAAATAAAAGGGCACAGAGGTCACTTACTATAATTAAAGAACAAAGTCCATTGTTGTTGGACAGCAAACTGTTTTGAAAGCTACATAAGGGATTTAGCTGTTAAAAAGGTTGGTACCTAAGGTTGGTCCGGTAAGCATTGACCAGCTTTCAGAGGGTGACAGGGATTTTTGAGGTGAGCACAGAGGAATTGCCCTTTCCCCGAGGAAGTTTCCTGTGAGAATCCCTGGAGCTTGGAGTATTTGTGTGATCAAGTCCAGCGCTGAATTCTGCCTGTAGGGTTTGAAATCTGTTAGGTTTGCTGGCGAGGCGAAAAATAAGCCCAACTGATCAAGGGTGTGTTAAAGGCGGTAAATAACATTTTGCAACTTTTAATAACTTTGCAAATAGTCTGTAAAAAAAAAAAAAGTGGGAGGAGGGATTGATAGTCCAAATGTCACCAGGTTAAGAATGCTCTTCAAGTGAAATTGCTTGGCTGCAAGATGTTTTTAATTAGAGTGTTATAAAGACTTATTTTTCCTAAGCAGCATTTTATAGTTAGTAAATGAAATGTATGCCGAAAGTGCTAAGCAGAAATCTCCCTAACCACAGAGGTGTTCAATAACCAGATTCAAACAACATGGAAAGTACCATCTGTTCTTCGTTTTCAGCATGAAAACCAGGGATTGAATGGCTGAGATTTGCTCCAATTTTGACGGTGTCTGTGCGTGTGTGTTTTAATTTAAAAAAGTTCACCTGGTACTTCATAGAAACTCAAAATTGCAGTAATATGAGCAACACTGTGAAAACATATGTTCCTACATTTATTTTAACCAGTTCCACTTTTATTTAAAAGATTTCCAGAAGCTCAGCCATTGAACACTTTATAATGGTTATTCAGTTCCTGCAGGCAATCACAATGAGGGGTCAGTTCTTCAAAGATCTGACTAATAGTCAGTACCTGAATTATTCTGTCAATCCCTCTCCCCGCCCCAGGCAAAGGGGGGAAAAAGGTTCTCAGGCCTAAAGCTGGTCAGCCTTTATCGGTTAATCTAATTGTGTGCGATATTGCCCTGGACTGGTGTTTGCCATCCGCAAACCTTGCTCTGGTTCACAGCTGTAGTCTAGGATTGTTGATAACAAGGAAAATTATCTTTCTAAGGGCAACTTTGGAGTTCTTGACTTTTAGACACCTAAGATTCTCTCTTCTGGGTTTAGTTAGAGCCCTGGGTAAAACATTATCCGGCCTTTGTTTGAGGGCTTTTATTGAAGCTAATGACTGGGCTTGTGCCTCCCTGAGATAAATGACATTATCTCTGAGTGGGCTGACAGGAAACAGACATGTTAATGGTGAAGCTGCAGGGAGGATCTGCTAGGGTTCTGACAAAAGAGTTGAGAAAGGGACCCCTGGTTGTGGTCATTAACACATAATGCATTCTTGCTCTTCCTAAGAGGCCCTTGATAATTGGAAAGCTATTTTAGCCACAAGCACTTAAATCATAAATCTAGTACTTCTAGTTCCTTTGCATTCTTAAAAGTAGGAAAGTAATGTGTGTGTGTGTTTGTTAACAAGTGTGCAATCTGGGTTTTTAGCAGTTCTAGGCTTCCCCAGTAATGATGTTTCGGAGAACTGCACCTAGAGCTGTATTTACCAGTTGGGATAGCTCTTGCTCAGCCATTCCTCTAACAAAGTGAAAAAGTGGATACAGAGGTAAAGAGAAGTCATTTTATACTTGAAGATGTCTCATGGGAGAGGGATAAAAATCTCTGATAAATTGGGAAAAGAATGTTTTGTTTAGTGATTTGGCTGTGATGAAACCGGCTTTTTGAATTGTGTGTTTAAAAAAGTCATGGGTATAATTGAGTTTCAGTGCAATTTAAACTCTGCTTCTTGAACGGAGATAATTGCCATGTTGAACACACTTTAGAGGTGTAGAAGAGGTGGAAGGATCATGTTATTCTATTCTTTAATATTAAGCACTGGAAGTTTTTCATAGTAATTACTGCAGCACAACAGAGTTTTGATTGCCAGCACTCTGAACTTGCCAGCGATCTGAACATCAAGGCTTTTGCTTGAATACTAAATAGTTTATTCCTATTTGTGTAGCTGCCTTATATAATGTTGAAGCCAGAACTAATACTGGGCTCTCCTTGTTAGCAACATCTTAGTGGATATAACCCTTCTGTACCAGGATAGTTGTCAATAAATGGTACTTATGCCCTCTTATTGTAGTCATCGAAGAGTATCAGGAAAGAGAACAGGTGAATCCCCTTCCTCTCTAATGACTTTAGGTATCATCATAGAGGTCATTACAGAGTACTACGTGTATCATGCTGGTGCCCTGTATGTAAATGGAATGGTGTTTCATTAGGTGTATGTGTAAGTGTTGTAATGGAGGATATAGATACTGGAGTGGGAATAGTTAGTGTGAGCTTTATTCTTTTTAAGAAAGGTCACTGCTGATTTTACATTCCACTGGGCTACAGAGTTAGAGGGCCCCTCCCTCTGGGTCCATTTCTCTCTCCCAGCTGAAGTTACACTAGTAACTACTTGCTTTCTGTTGCAAGTTCTTTTTAATTTAAGCTAAAGGTTTTTGGCAGCTGGAACATAGCTTTTGCAACTGAATGAAAGGTTGTTAAACTTTTCATAGTTGATTGACCAGCAGTTTGGCTGTTTGTAATGTTATTTTGAGAGCTGGGAGGACATTCAAGAAGGTGAGACTAGCACTTTGCACCTAAAGCTGATTTTTGCATATTTGCTAAGTTTTGCTTAGATCTACCTTCGAGAATGTAGAAGTGATTATAGGTTTTGCATGTGGAACTGAGATGATCACAAAGCAAATACTTAAATTTTGATAGGTCAGTAGGTCTTGAACCACGGGGATCTTATGTGGTATTCAGAAGGCTTTCCCCCCTAGTGAAGCTAAATAAAAACTTAGAAGTATATATTATAGTTGTAATGGAGAATTCAAAGGAAAGGGTGTTTCAGTTAGAACAAATGGGTTTGAAATGGTGAACAAACACTAGGGCTGGTTTTTCAAAGCCGCTTTCTCTTCTTTCTCATCCCCACCCCCCAACCTAGTTTGATTATTATTCACTGTGACTATTCTGGCTCAAACACAGAGCTTTCAGCCTCCTGGGAATGCTCATTGTCAGCTCGCACCTTAAGAAAAATGTGCCTACAGGGACATTTAGGCATATTCCAATAATGCCATATAAATGCAGCTTTCACAGTTTTAAAAAAGCAAATAAAAATATATTGATTATATTTTGTGTTGTACATAATGATTTTAGAAAGCAGATATTGAGGTTGTGGAATTGGCTTATTATGTTAACCAGAGAGCAGATGGCATGGTGCCACAGACGTATAATTTTACTTAAAGGGACTTTTAAGGTTTTGATGTGTTTTCTTTTCCTCTTATTTCCCTGATGGCTTCTTTTTATTGAAGGGTAACTTAAGGAGACCTGGTAGCAATTTTACTGCCTTCCCCTGACAGTTTGAAATAATAGCTTGGTCTTTGGTTGCACTGATCTTCTACCAGTCAACTTGATTCTGGTTTTTGTCATGTGGCAGAGAATTAAAAGGAAAAAAAAGTGTTTGTAGTATGTTTTAAGAAATGCACCCTTTTATATGCCTCAATTAGCAACAGACGACAAAGTTCCAATTGGTCACACTTTCATAAACTCCTGGAAGTCACTGTTTGTCCTTTAGATTAAAGAAAACTCCTGGTTTAGTTTCTTAGGAAAGCACATCTAGCCCTCTGGCTGCTTTCTGTACACCTTTGTGTCCTTCGAATTAGTCATCGAAGGTTCAGAGGTCCCGTTTAAGTTGTTCCTAGTTGGGTTAGCAGGTTTTCCCCATGCTGGAGGGCTGTGCTTTTTTTGATTACTACGCTCACCACGTGTTTGAAATCAGTTGGCACAGAGGTATCATTTGATTCTGTGGCTAGATTTTACATTTTTACCCGTTCTTCACCTAAAACATCATCTGGATGAGCTGGAAACCATCTCCTGACCCCCACCCCCACCCCAAAGTGTTCATAACCAGCCCAGATTACTTCTGGACTTCCTGTCACCTCCTTGGCTGATTTTATGGATGGCTCATGTTAAAAACAACACAAATGTTTGAATTGGATGGGTTGAAGCCTCGGGTTTTCATTCTTCATGGAGAACTGTTTATTTGTGTGTGGTTCGCCACAGTACATGGATAATGCTATCAAATCTGTGCTTTATTATAGGCTTATGACTAGCACAGCAGCACTTTGGTTACGTGTGCCCGTGCTTTAGTTCTTTGCCAATTCCTTTGTGATGGAAATGAAATTAGAACTGAATCTTTGCAGCGAAGGGGAAAATAGACACAACACATAGAAACTCTCCCTTGAGCCAGTTCAGAAGCAAGCGGTGGTGATTAAAATAAAAAAAAAAAAAGAAAACTACAGAGACAAATACTTTAGGTTAACTTTTCCGTGAAGACACGCGGAGGATGAGCTGAGCACAGATGGAGGCTGCCTCCCCAACTAGACTTTAGCCCTTTGTATCCTTTGACATCTTAGTAATTGATCGAAAAGCAATCGAAAAGCAATTCACATGCCCAGATCTTTGAAACGCTCTGAAGGTAGCATTTAAGTAACACTGTTTGCTTCTGTTCCCCAAAGGGGGCAACGAGACTTTAAAACAGAACAATTGGGCTTTCCCGCAGCATCCAACTCCATTTGGCCAATTGTCTCCATTTACATTCCTTGCCCAAATCCTTCACCAGCCTTTCCCATGATGCCGGAGCAGATGCCAGACACTGAAGTAGAAAGGGAGCAGCTGTTTCCATTACTCCATTGCTGTGTTATCCTCCACAATCTGCTTGCTTTCTTTTTCTCCCTTCCCCCCACTTTTAAAATAAAGCAGCCTTCCCTCCCTTTGTAGCAGCCTCCCGTTTATCAGTCTGCAGGTTTTCTATCTTATCAGTAGCGCGGCTTTCTTCGGGAGCTGCGTTTATTGTTTTCTCCCCGGGAGCAGAGGGAGGCCCCGGGCTCCCGGGGGCGTGGCCGCCGGCGCCGGGGCCGGGCCGCGCGCTCCCGACGGGGTGGCGGGGGCGTGCAGCCGAGGACGCGCCCTCCTTCCCGCCGGGGACCGTTTATGGCCCTGAGCGCTGTAAATCTGTCAGCTCTTCACGACGCCTTCACCTCTTTCTTCATTTGCTCCAGCTTCTAGTTTGACAACGTTCCCCTGAGGCGGAATTCTAATCTGCTTCCAATTAGTTGCAAAATGTGACTGAAATTTCCACATTATGACTGCTGTTTTACTTGCACGCACACATCTAGAAACAAATTAATGCTCTTGAATATTTATTTTTTGAGCCCTTGGATTTACTTTTAAGAGGAAGAGTTTCCAACTGTTTGGAATGACTTCCAGGATTTGCGTGGCCCGGGCGGGCGCGGGGGGGGGGGGGCGGGGGGGGGGCCGGCGCGGGTGGGGGGGGCGGGAGAGGGC